>JAWQRP010000184.1:0-36831 GCA_033557875.1 Quadriops clusia | reverse complement strand
CACATTTTACATTGTTTCCATCAAAGTGAAATGTGTATGTGTCTCTCACTAAGTTATGTAATTCAATATGTCTCAGTCAATAATGATAATTAATTATCTATTAATTATTATGGTTATAATTATTTAAGTTTTGTTTTAAATTAAAAAATAAATTAAAGGAAATAAAATTATTGAAATCCTTGCTTAATTAACATTTTATTGCACTACTAGTTTCGACTGAATCCCTCATCATCCTTTTTCGTAATTATATATTTTGTGTTTAAAAAATATAGATATATATAATTATATCAAATTAAAATTTTAGAATTTTCATTTTTTTAATATTTAATGATGTTCAAGAAAAACCCAAGATTAATGATAAAAGTAAACTAATGTATATCTATGTAATGCATTTTACTACAGATATTCTCTCTCTGTCTGTTGACAACTTAATTGTTACCTGGCATATTTACATCTGATTTAGAATAGACCTGTGTCCTTTATGAGTAAACATTTTCATACAATAAGATTCACTTTTAAGTCAATAGCAGACAATATAATACAAATAACGTTAAGTTCGGAAACCAACTAATCAGAATTAAGTAGCATATCATATCACTCTAATAATAAGTAAAAATAATTGACAACACTAGAACGAAAATTCGTTTCGGGTACCGTTTTATTAATAAAAATTTTAGAACGAAAACTTTATCTGACAAACGTATATTATTTTGAACAGACCAAATAGGTAATATAATGTAATGTGGAATTAAAAAAACTTAAAGGGCATTCGAAGAAACTCATACCAGCGCGCTATACAAGAATGACAAGCCTTGAATGCTATTACGTACTTCTAAAAGTCATAACCAACTGTGCGACGAAGATGCAATCTCGTGCCTTCTTTATTTTTATAAAATCCAGACGCAACCTCTCCCTTTAACGTCTGGTCAGGTACTGACAGCCGAAGCGCGCTAGACTATCGCTGTATTGGAACGACTCAATGTGTAGTTCCTGATCTGTGACATTTAAAGAGCAATACATAATATTCTACAAAATTCTTATAATCCTATAATCAAACAAAATGAACTGTACATCTAATATTCCCTTTAATTTTACAGTATTGGCTAGATCTTCAAAAACCCATTTCAAGGCAGCTGGGACTCTCGTTAGTAGACCCACTTTTATACTTTTGCGTTAAATTTTATACTCCCGACCCTGCTCAACTAGAGGAGGAATACACGAGATATTTGTTCTGTCTTCAAGTGAAACGGGACCTCTCACACGGATTTATACTATGTAACGATAACACTGCCGCCCTGATGGCCAGCTACATAGTGCAAGCAGAGTGTGGAGACTTTGTTTCAGAAGATTATCCTGACCATACGTACCTTTCTAGTTATAAGTTTGTGCCACACCAAGACCAGGAAATGGAGAGAAAGATCATGGAGAATCACAAAAAACATGCGTACGTACTTACTTATTAAAAAAAATTTAAAATTTATTTTTACATGTATTCAAGAGTTTTTTCTATTTTAGTGGCCAGTCTCCAGCTGAAGCGGACCTAAATCTGTTAGAAACTGCAAGAAGATGCGAATTGTACGGCATGAAGATGCATCCAGCGAAAGATCACGAAAATGTTCCGTTAAACTTAGCTGTAGCACATATGGGCATTGTAGTCTTTCAAGGTTATACAAAAATCAATACGTTTTCTTGGGCCAAAATTAGAAAAATTTCATTTAAACGGAAAAGGTTTCTTATAAAGCTACATCCAGAAGGCTACGTAAGTATTTAAAGCTACTTTAACTGATAGTTCTATGTACGCCAACATGTTTGTCCAAACCCTAATATTAACCTATTGGATCATATCAAAATTTTCACATTTTACTTAGGAAGAAGCGACAATTGAGAGAGTACCAACTTCCTTTAATTTAATTATTGATCATTTTTTCATAACCAAGGTTTGATATTCAGATCTTAAATATTTTTATTATTTATCAATTATCTAATTAAAATTTTATTTTTATTTTATTTAGAATCGTTTTGTTTTGTTTGACGTTAAGTGTTCACGTTTTATTGCCAATGATGTTTGTGTTACTACTTTTAGGGGTACTATAAGGACACTGTAGAATTCTTCTTTGAAGGGAGAAATGAGTGCAAGAATTTCTGGAAGAAATGTGTAGAAAACCATGGATTCTTTAGGTGTTCATCAGTAAAAACTGTATCGAGGCATAAAACAAGAGTTTTGTCTAGAGGTAGTTCATTTAGGTGAGATAAATATAACAAAATTAATTATCCTTAAAAAATGTTCATTTTTTTTTATTTATAGGTATAGCGGCAAAACGCAAAAGCAAATAGTGGAATTTGTTAGAGATAATTATGTTAAACGACAAACATTCCAAAGGTAAGCGTACAATATATTGTAATATTAGTTGATATTTCGTTCCTTATTTCAAGCATGTTTTTGATTTAATAAGCGTATTAGTTGATAAACCTTTTTAAATAATTACATCTTTATGTTTAAAAATGTAATACCATTGAATCATTAATGAGCCAGGTAGATAGTGACTGTTTCTTAATTTTTTTTATTTTGAAAATAAATTTTTAAGTTTTGCTTTAACCGTAGAATGAGTTTTGTACGCTCGTATTTTGTAATAAAATCTTTGATTATATGTTGGCTTTATTACAAGTACTTGAAAATTATTAAACTGTTTACTTAGAATTCTTCACATGTTGTGAACGAGGTATTCATTACTTTGGCATATTAATTTTAATGAAAGGTTTAAAACCTTTTATGAATGTCCTGAGATATTTAATTAATTGACCTCTGTTGACCTGCACAATTAATGCAATCAAGTCCTATTAGATTCGGAGTAGTTTCTATAATTGTGTAAAAATTGGTCAGTATTCTTTAATCCTAGTACTGTGTGCGCTCATTTCTAAGCACTCAAGGAAAAATGAAGTGTTCTTCGTATGTATTCCAAAGCTAATTTTACATTAACAAAATTGTTTAAAACAGTTTAATATATTTCAATACTAATTTGATAAGGAAATGTTTTATTTTGGTATTTTTTACCCTAAATATTACTTAATTTGTGTTTTTTTTTTAATTTTGCGATTCAATTTCAAAAGTTTTTCATATGGCAAAATCAGTAGTAGAACCCTTGTGGAGTGGAGCATGGTTGTTGTAGCATTTGGCAAGGATTTGCTGTAACCGATGCTGGTAATTAACGTCCAAATTTTTTATAATAAATGATCAAAGTACATATTCAAGGGAAGGAGGATGGGATGGTGATCTCAAGTGATCTGAGTCCAAAAAATATGTGTTTTCCTAGTCGTTTCTATTTTCTTTGCATTTACTTGGATGTTTATCAATGTTACATTATACTTATTTTTCTATATGATTTAGTATTGTAATAATCATTTATAAAAAATAATAAAGGTATGTATGGTGGTGAAATTAACGTAAATGTGTGGAATTAAATTGACGAAAATATAAAATACTTGTTTCATGAATATTATTTATTTACTTATAATTAATTTTATGCCCCTATCTTCCTGCAAGTCAATGTCTAAAGCAAATTATGCCACCAATAAATGTAGCATGTTTTAAATGTTCTACAATGTGATAAATAGAAACGACTCAGTAAGGAAAATGTGGACGTATTTTCGTGGCAACTTAAAGAGACTGCAACCATTGACATATAAAAATATATATATTTTTTTCTTATCTAAGTTCGGTTACAGTGACTTCTTTACTCTAACTAACTTGATATTTCAATACAGTTGCTATGAAAATATTAATTCATAAATTTAAATCACATTAGCAAATATAGATCACTTTAGTCAAATTAGCTATTTCTGCTGTGCTCCATAAAAATTAGTGACCAAAGGGTCCATTAGTTTAGAGTGAACGAACTGTGTAGTTTCGGCTCTGGGTTTACTTTGAAAACGTATTTAAGCCACATGACAAAGTCTCACTCCTCGTTCCTTTGTTGTGCAGGTCGGCCTCGTTCCGGCATTCTAGCGCGCACTCCAGTGCCACCAACATGCACACCAGCACAGTCGGAAACAGCATTTCCGCACACCCTCTATTGCCTTTGGCTGACAGCAGCTTAAGTGGTAGGTACCTTATTTTGGTTTATTTTTATTTACTTCTTTTAAACTACATTTTGGTATTTTGACAAGGTATATAATGAAAGAGTTTGTTTATTTTATAATTGAAAATGCAAAAGATACTGAATACAGTAAACTCCGGTTATTACACACCTGGTAATAACGAACCCCCGGTTAAAGCGAACCAAATTGAAAGCCCTGCCAATAGTTTCTTAAGGTTATGTTAAACACTTATAGGGAACTTCGGTTATAGCAAACCGATTTTAGCGGTCCCGTGAGGTTTGTTATAACCTGAGTTTACTGTAATTAATTTATTATCATCTGTAATAATTAAAATGTTCTGAAACTTGATAGCAATTTCTTTTATAGTAACTATTTTGTTTTGACTTTGTACAAATGTTCTTTTTTTTATAGTTTTTATAAATAGTTAATAAGGCACCGCATACGAATTTAAAGATTTTAAGACCACTATCCTATTTCACCATCAAGTGTTACTTAATGGTTTCAAAGTTAATCCTTAAACATGTTCTAAAACATTATGTTATATGCCTAAAACAACAAATATTTAGGACTACATATATTGAACAAATTAGATGTTTCCAATTTGGAAGTAGGTCCCAACAAGGTGATACCAATTAAAAGGGAAAAAAATATGCAAACGTTTCAGCCGATCCGTCGCTAAATAAAGAGAAGTAAAGCGGTTCAGTGTATTTTTATTTATTTAAATTTTACCAAATCATTAAGTTGTTCATTATAATTTCTAAAATCTACTCCTCTGTTGAGTTTTCAACTGGAAGGGAGCGCAAAAGGTTTTCATTAATTTTTACTTCAGCCCTGTTAAAATGATATTTATTGAGATTGAAATACATCTGATCATAAAAATAATTTGCTTCAGTTCACTAACGCTAAGACAACAATCTAAAATTATGGTTCGGTATTTGGCTTTTATGAAATGTAAATTATATGGTAAGTTTAGAAATATCCACAAGTATAAAATTCAATTTACTGTGAGTTTATCTTACCAATATTTTGTCACATTGACAATAAAAATTCTTCCTTCAGTTTTACCACTTGGAACAAATGTCTGTGTTACAGACCCTGGAGCTGCCCAAGACTTCGAATATCTTTAGATCTAAAGTAGATATTTTTTTTTAAATAAAAAGGGAATTGAAAATTTAATAATTCTTGGGTGTGAGTTTATGCATTAGCATTAAGAAATAAAATTCCTGGCGTGTTTCGCGGACTAGCCACTTCTTCAGAGGAAATACTATATAGTGAAACCTCGATTTATCGTTTTTGTAGGGACCGTTTTCAAAAACCATTATCGCGGGAAAACGATCATAGGGAGCTAATATGAAAAAATTAAAAATAAGCAACTAGATGTTAAGAAAACTTATTTTTTTATCTTATTATATTAAAGATACAGTTATTTATAGCTTTTTAAAAAGCCAACAATTTTTGTTCGTTAGAAACTATTACTTTAAATAGAATAAAGTCTATTTTTCAAATTATTGACCAAATAGTTTGCGATCACATTTCTTGTCTATATAAATTTCCACTCATTAATTCGGATATTAAATTATAACGAACGGCTCTATTAAAAACGTATTATTAAACTTTCGATGAGTATTAAGACCCTTAAAATGAATAATGTGGTAAAACATGAAAAGACAAACAATAAATGCGGTTTTTAATTACATTGATTACATAGGCATTTGTTGAGACCGTGAGCAAAAGACTATATATTGTTTTTTAACATAGACACTAAATGAAGAGAACATATTTTGAACTAAACTAAATTATACTACAAATATTTGTATAATCTTGGACTTATGTAATAATATAAATTAAATATATATATATATAGTCCTTAATATAAATATTAAATTTATTATTTCTTACGCGTTTTACGGTATCACCACTACATCAGAGAAATATTTGATTTGTTTATCAAATGAAAAATAAAATACTACTATAAAGCTAAAAATTACATATTAAACTTAAAACTACATGTAGTGTGTACTCTTCATTCGGCCTATATTTAAAAAAAACAAGGTATTTAAGAAAGCACAATTCCTGATGAATGACTTTTATTCTTTAGGGTACCGACCTGATGAAATCTATCATATAGACGAAACCGGTAGATTAAAAAATAAAAATCATTCATCAGGAATTGTGCTTTTTTAAACACCTTCAATATAAGAAATCCTGATTTGGGGA
The DNA here is from genome assembly GCA_033557875.1 of Quadriops clusia. Taxonomy (NCBI): domain Eukaryota; kingdom Metazoa; phylum Arthropoda; class Insecta; order Coleoptera; family Hydrophilidae; genus Quadriops; species Quadriops clusia. The sequence continues at coordinate 30,519 of JAWQRP010000184.1, read as the reverse complement.
GATACTATACCTATGTATGTTATTTCCTCTGAAGAAGCGGGTAACTCGCAAAACTCGTCAGGAATTATAAAGATATAGCCAACATTTTCCAACTTTATGGCTTTTATTTCATAATGATAATAAATTTTCAAAGTAAGTACTGACAAAGTTCAAGAATTTAAATAATACTAAAGAGAAAGTGGTTGAAGTTGAAACAGAATGTTATTTCCTATTCTTTTGTTTACAGTGGAAGCCTCCAAACTGTCGGCCTCGCTGGGCTCGATGGGCGCAGTTGTGGGGGCACCGGGTTCTCCGACGATGAGGTTAGCCTCTCACCACCGAGGCACAGCTACGTCTTGGAGCTCGGCCCCCGACACGCGGCCTACCACACTGCCTGCTCAGATGACGAGCTCGCCATCACCTCCTCTGACGACGCAATCGGTGAGTTTCTTTAATTTTATCGAGCAAATTTCTGCTAATCGAAACTTTTTGCAATCTTGTATAGGCCACCCCAGTAACTTCTGCGACTACGAGCCCGCAGCATATCCTCTACCAAGGAGCACCGACCCAGCAATATACCAACAGTTCCCCTGTCGCCGTCCACGCAGCAGTTCACAGGGCAGATACAGGTACCAACAACATCCGCACCCACATCACTTCTATCCGGATGCCCTCTAGTCACAAATCAGAGGGTAATCTTGAACACTCACCCCCTCGTCTCACCAATAACTACCCCTCGCAAACTCAATCGCAAAACGACTTGGACGTGGTGACCGCGAACCACACGCAAGACAGTCCCGATTATACCTATCACTCGATCACAACTTTACCGAAACGCCACATTTGGCAGCGTAGCGCTAGTTGTAGGGAACTCCATGATTTCAGTTTCGAAGATTCAGGCCAAGCTAAACGTAGAATCAAATCGGCTAAAGTTACGGAATCTGACATAAATTTAGAGCAGCGTAAATTAGAATCACCCATTACAAGGTACGATGACCATCACAGTATTTATAGCAAAGACTCTCGAAATGCGAGTTTGGAGATACATCAGGACATCATGATGCCTGATCAAAAAGTTTATTCTAGTAGTTATCCGGGCACTACCACTTATTCACAGGAATCGATGGAAGATCCTGGAAATTACGATTTGCGTGATTCCCAAGATGATCTGTCACATGACAGTTATGAACTGATTGAACGGTCTGATGATGATTATAGCACTTTTGGCGACTATAAATTTAAAAAGTGTAAAATACTTAATACGAGAAGTTGTAGTCTTGATTCGGGTAATTACTTGCCTTCAGATTCTGAATCCGATGGCGATAAAAAACATAAATGTAAGAGTAGTTCTGACGTGCATCAAGATATATTTACAATGGATGATCCCCGAGACTTGCCCAGAGAAATTGTACCTCGTAAATCTGATGGCAGTTTCTATAAAGCGTTTAAACAAAGCTCGCGAACTTCAAGCCTCGAATCTAAAAGTGATTACTATGAATCAAAGACTTCAAAATCTAGCAAGGAGAGCTTGAAAAAGGCAACAAGGGAACGAAGCTTTGGCTCAAGAACATCTAGTCAGGAATCTAAAAGTGATTACGAAACTAAGCAACGAGCAATTCCTCGAAATAAAAGCTATGACAGTGTTAGAAAACATGAATATGTTGATTCAAGGGCTTCTAGTTTGGACTCGAAGAGTAGTGAATATTATGATGCCATATCAAAGGGGGTAGAAGAACTAAAATACGGCCATAAGTACCATCATGAGTTTGATCGAAAAATACAATTTCAGAGAAATTATGGCACACAAATACCAAGGCATGACATTCTTCCTGAATTAAATAGAAACTTACCCAACTACTCATCATTTCCTACATTTAAAGAAACATCTCATGTTCATTCCATCAGTTTACAAAATGTTGAAACAGAGCAGAACATAAGGGCGAACCGCATGTTGAATAATTTAGAACAAAATACTGTTCCAAGAATGCATAAGTCTGGACATCAGCAGAGACCCCAAACTTTACAACAAGAAAAGGAACCAAACCGAAATCATGTTACTCATATCTGGCCTGAATCGATTGCCGGAATTCCCACAGAAATAAGAGATTGGAAATCAAAGCAAAGCACACGATCTACAGAATCAGAAAGTAACATATTTAGTTTTGATGAAGAGAAAATACACTCTCTTCAAGAAAGTGATGGAGATATCGGAGGAGGTTTTAGTGTTGTTCCTGATATAGATAGAGTTTCAAAACCTGAGCCTAAAAAGAAAGACTTTAGAGATATTTTTATGGAAATTGAACCAAGACGATTGGATAAAGGGCATGATTTGCATTTACATCAACCCATTGAGCGAACCAAATCTGATCCAAATTCCTTAGCAAGACAAAGATTAAACTCTCACGCTAGACGATTGCCTTTAATACATCAAAAAACTATTGATATGACTCCTGCAGAGTCAAGTGATGAGGATTATCTTTACAAGCAAATTCCTAGTGCCCCACCAATAATGAAATATCGTGACACACATTTTGAAATGCCCACAGCTGAATTTGGACATTTCGACATATTAAAACGGGAAGTTGAAGGTCAAAAGACTAAATTTGAGGTGCCAAAGAGTCAATTTGAAGTCTTGGGTGCTAAGACCCAATCAGATTTTATAAATTTACCGCCCAAAAATGAAATGGATATTCCTTATGTTTTACATAAACGTCATGTAATGAATGGAACTGCTACAGTGGAGGAAACAGTTGTGAAACTAGATGACCAGAACCAAGTGATAGGTTTAGAACAATTGGCCTTTGCTCAAACAATTGATGAACTTAAAGTAAAACAAAAAACTAAACCCAAAAGTCCTACAGCTAATGAACCGCCAGAAGCACCATCTTCATTTCTTTTCACTCAAAATATTGATTTATCTAAACTTGATCCAGTTACTTTAGAAATTGATAAAAGTATTCAACCAATCCAACATCTTTCCAGCCCTAAACGAGATATAACTCGAATAGATCCTGTAATGTTAGAAGCTTTAAGTAATAAATTAAGTCAAATTGAAAGTGACTCCCCTACAAGTTCAAAGACTGAAAGTTTAAAGCCTCTTCAAAAAGTTAAAGTATTGCCAGCAAAGGAAGAAGTAAAAGTGGATTTTATTCCTGTTAAGGTTAAGGTTGATCAAGCAACCCAAAAGACAGAAACAATTAAAACTAAAGTTGACATACAACCGGAAAAACCAAAGGTAAGTGAGAAGAAACCCAAAGAAACAAAACCAAAGCGAGTTATCAAACCTAGAATGCAACCTAATAAAAAAGGTGCCAAAAATAAAACAAAAGTTAGAATTACCTCATTTAGTTCTGATGACGAATCTTTAGACTCTGATGATGTGTTTGGTAGCGCAGAAGCTACACCTACAAAACTAGAGTTTTCACCACCACAAACCCGTAAAGAAATGGAATCGATTTTAAAAATAGAATCAGAACGAAAGTATTTACAATACACTATGTCTTCAACAGAAGTTGAGGGCTCTCCACCACAAACACGTAAAACTGATCTTTTATATGATAGATCAAATGATCCTAATTTTCAAACTGAGCTACGACGAATTTCTGAAAGATCCTTTTCAATCCCTAGTTCAGAAGATGAACTTAATATAAAAACATCTGACATGCAACCTGTTTTTGCTGATCCTATTCAAGAGCCTCTATTAACACCACTGCAAGAAATGGATAAAGAAGATGCTGATAAATCCATTGACGATACAATAGGTGAACAAGTAACAGTTCAAGAATTGCTCAAAGAAGAAGATTTGAAGGCCATTGAAGCAGAGAAAGAAAAAGAGAAAGAATTGTTAAAAGCTGATATAGAAAGAGACTTGAGGGATTTACGTGTGCCTTCTAGAACCAAAATAACCGAAATTTGCTCACCTTCACTGAGAAAAAAGGGACAAAGCCCTTTACTTTTTGCACATGCCCGATTGAATTTGTCGGAAGGTTCCGCATTTTCATTATTGCAAAAGCAACAGGCTACAGAATCTCCTGTTCCGGGAAGACGAGCAAAAAGTTTAGATGCTCCCGTAATCTCCGTTAGTAGACTTCCTGCTTTAAATGCATTTTCAAGCAAGGATGACACAGTAGAAGAAGAAGATGGGCTTTCAAGTCAACTTTATACTGAATCGTCAGATAAAGAACATCTGGATGATGAACGTGTCTCTGAATTTTCTGAAAGTGACATTGAGAGACAAGGCCCATTATCCAGAAAAATCATAGAGACTTATGTTGTAGAACCTCCTAAAATTGTTAAAGAAATCTTAAAAGATACTGAAGCTGCAAGGGCTTATAAGGAAAAAGAGGCTGCTAGAGAAGCAGCATTGAAAAAAGAAATGAAAGCATCGCCGGTCATTGGGAGACCACCTGCACCTTTACCTAAATCTAAACATATAGTGGAAGGTAAAAAAACAGAAATCAAATCTAAAGTAATTGTTAAAGCTAAAATTGGAGATAAAGATAAAGATCAAATCGTACCAGATGTATTAAGTAAACCGAAAAGGAGTGGAAAAACAACTGCTATAAGTAGATCTTCAAATGCAAAATCCATAGCAGTTAGAACAAAACCACCTCTTCATAAACCTGCTACTTCTAAAGAAACTACAAAACCTACTTTGAAAGACAAACCACTAGCAAAACCACCTTTAGACCGAAAATCTTCAACAACACCTGCAAAGACAACAACTCCAAAAACTGCTATTAAAAAAACTAGCGAAAGACCTTCTAACATACAAAAGTCTCATTCTGCAGATAAAGTTGCTGAAAGAGTTGTAGAGTCTGATAAAGAAACGCCAAGTGAAAAAGCATTAGCAACTCTATCACTGCCAGAAATCAAACGAACGAAGAGCCAAGAACTCGAATCTAACGTCAAAAGGCCTACACAAAAAGAAAAGGCAAAGTCTTTAGAAAAATTGGAATTTAAACGAACTATAAGCAAAGAAAGAACCAAGTCCCAAGACGAAAGTGACACTGACATTGCTAAACGAAAAGAAAAGCAACAGATGCTTTATGAAATTGCTATCAAACAAACAAAAACCTTAAAGAGCCCAGTGAAAGAACTTTTACCAATGTTTCCTCAAGTTGAGGAAATGGTTAGGGAAAGACATGGGAAATTGGAAATTAGTATCAATACAATAGAACCTAATATCTCTTTGGAAGAAGCTATAATAATCACAAAGTCACCTAAGAAATTGGATAAGAAAATGGATAGAAAGTTTACAAAGAGTTTAGAATTAAACCTTACAGGTGATGATGATCAAAACAAAGGATTGCAACGATTGGGTAACAGCCTTGATCTAGATTATCGTCCCGTAGACCGAGGATCACAAGAATTCGAATTTGATTTCAAAATAGAAACCATTAACAAAATCCAGAGTAATGATGCCAAGGAAGAAGAATTTGGTGTGATGGAAACTTCTCCAGAATCAGATGGAGTCATCGTCCAGGAATTAGTTAAAGCAGATGTTCATAAGGAAGCAACAGGCACGGAAGTGTCCGATGATGACACTTTACAAGAAGTTGAAATTAACCAAGACAATGTAATTTTAGAAGGGACAAGTTTGGATGTGTGGCTTACAGTAGAAGAAGAGCAAAAAGATAAAAAACTAGAAGATGTCACAGTGATTCAAAGATCAGGTGATTTTTTTGAAAAACCTACAAAGAGTAAACCACCAGATTTGCTAGGGAAATTGGAGACTAAAAGCTCATCTGATTCACAAAGCTTGCACAGTATGGAACGATTAAGCTTGGGAAATTCTTTGGATATTAAATATATAGATGATTCTGGAGATTCATCTCATAAATCTGAAAAAGATACTCAATTGATTGCTGAAATGCAGAAAGCATCAGATACAGTAGAAAAAATACTGCAACAGAAAATTGAAAGGCAAAAGCAATCTGTAGAGGAATTAAAATCTCCTGATGAATTACCGGAAGATAAAACATTAGTAAGAATAACTAGTGAAGACGAATCTTTAACAGAAGTTAGTGAATTAAAGTGTGAAATTCGCGACCATGATAGTAATTTTTTGGGAGTTGATATTGGTCACAAAGATGCACTGCTAAAACTGAGTATTGAAAGGAGCCGATCTGAAGAAAATACTGGTTCTTGGATGACTGTTGAGTGCGAAGAATATGTAGGAACGGAATCATTCGACTATGACAATGCTCCTTTAGAATCTTTTGAAAGAGTAAGTGGTGAAAGAAGCCCGATTGGAGAGGTAGAAATTGTTGAAGAAGTAGATTCATCAGTGGATAAAAAATACATGGATGACGCTGTTGAAATCCAATCACGAGATATACAAGAAACCACTATAGTGATTCCTGTTCATCATGAAGACACTAATCTCTTGACAACAGATGCAAAATTCAACAAAATGGATTTATTGAAGCGAAGCTCTGATCAATCGAGATCTAGCGATACCACAGGTTCATGGACAAGTGGGGAAAAGGATTTAAGTCCTGGAAATGCCAAAGAAAATGAAGAATCTAGTGTTAGTTGCTCCATAGGTCGAGCTATTGGGTTAAGCCAAACTATAGAGATGTTTGCAACAAAAGATTTTATTGATAAAACTTCGCCAGACGCTCCAAAGAGTCCTAGAAGTCCTCGCAGCCCCAGAATTTGTGTTTTAGGCCGCGCTTTTACTATTGATGAAGAAACAAATCCTATAGATATAGAGAAAGACAAAACTGATGAATCCAGTTCTGATGGTAGTAATCACGAATTTCCTAAGGATTTGACTCCGATTCAAGAAAATGAGTCAACTGATGAAGGTTTAGAAGGTAGTGTAAAATACAAAAAGAAACCTTACCCTTTTGAGGAAAAATGGTCAAGTGATTCGGAATTAGCACAAAGGTTGCATCAGAAATTATCAAAGAAATTATCTTCAGCTGACAAGAACAGTTTATCTTCTGTAGATGATTCTCATTCAGATTACCTTAGGCGGAGTGCTCGATCGCCTCTACATTCTGTTGAAAAGCTATCTACTGAATCAAGAAATTCTATAGACACAGAATCGAGTTCCGGAAGTATTGGCATAGCAGTGCGACTAACAAGAACTGGAGAAGTTACCAAAGAGCCTAGTTCAACTTGGAAGCCATTTCCTTTAGAAAGTTCAGGGTCTTCCAGTATAGAGGAAGGTGTTCTTCCCACTGATCAAGACCTCTATGGACAGGAATACTTTTTAAGCAGGGAGAATTCGGGCGAATTTGCAGCTTTATCTGACATTACTTATCAACCAAAAGATGAGGATACAACTCCAACTGCTGAGGGTCCTCGGGAAATCACAAGTGGGGAAATGGCCCCGTTTAATTATCCAGCATTACCACCAACAATGGGAATGGCATTAGGACCTGCAGATATGATGCCTGGCTATGGAACGTCATTCCTATCACGAACTTTATCCCGTATATCTGAACGAAGCACTAATTCTGAAAAATCCAGCATTGAAGAAGATTCGACGAAAGGTAGCACACAAAGCGAAAGTGGAAATGACGAATCTTTAAACTCAAGTGGTCCCCAAGGCAGCTTAAGTTCTGAATCCCCAAGTAATGCACACGTTTCTGACTCTGAAAAAAAACAGTCCGTAAATGGAAAGCCGTCAATGAGTGTGGAAAAAAAATCAACAAGTAAAACAAGTGACGTGCAAGTTTGTGAACCCATCCACAGCATAAGCAACTTGCTTCAGAGACAAATTTCTGATGACCGACGGACTTCAGCAGAAATGGCTGAACTGTCCATAGATGATATAGAAATAATCACATCAGAACGTGGGTTAAGATTAAGAAGGCAAGAATCTGAGGATACCATCATTGATGAAGAATGCTTTGAAAGTGATGCTAGGGAGAAGAAAGGGTCCAGCAGCCAAGAAAGTGATGAATGGCCTTTGCCAGAAATTCCTCAACAAACCCAAAAACCGCTTTTGGCTCTACATGAAACACCAAGTTCAGATACTTCCCAAATCACCACACAAGTTTACCAACCACCCAGCAAGAACATACCTAAAGTTTTTGGATTACGTGGATCTCTTAAAAGCCAAGAATCGGAACAATGGCCTAGTCCACCTTCAAGTATTGCTGAACCACATGTAGTGGGAAATGTGGAAACTTATTATATGACTCCTCCTGAAGAAGCCTATAAAGTCGTAGTTGACTCGAGTACAGTTAGTACTTATGACAACGATGAATCCTATTCAGATAATGAAAACAAAACTTTGGACTTTGATGGGGATAAGACTCACACATACGAAAACGTAGCATCTACAGAACAAATAAGCGAATCAATTTCTGAAAGTTTAAGCGCAGGCCCAAGTGGAATTAAAATTGTCTTGGAAACAAAATCGGGAGATTCTGGTGGATCTAACTCGGAAGAAGACTTGAATATCTCCAACTTAAATGATGACGTTTTCACAGATACCATTGATACCAGCTCTAAAAATGAATTAAGACCACCTACTGTTTTAAGGCGCAGCACTACATCAGATGACAGCTCTCATTCAGGACATCATAACAAAAATGACCTAAAGCCACCATCACAAAAGGGTTCCCACAGTTCGTATTCAGAAGAAGAATGCACCAGTTCTTTGGGAACGACATTAGAAGATGGTACGGTACGTTATGCCTTAAAACCCACAAAATGCACTCACAGCTCTCATTCTGAAGACACTTCAATTGCCTTAAGTCTGTCAGAATGGTCAAACAGTACCAACACTGTTAAATTCCAGAATTTATCTAGTAACAGTGGCACGACGAAAAGTAGCACAAACACTTCAGGCCTTAAAAGCGATGATAATTCCCTCACGGATATAGCTCAGTCCATATCTGAGTGGTCAAGTAGCAACAGCAACACCTTAAAAGCTCAAAGCTTACAGTTTCAAAAGCTATCGTCAACTACCTCAACAGGAGACAGCACTCTCACTGAACTCCTACCGACAATTTCTGATTGGTCCAGCTCTGAGACATCAAAGACTTTAGTTCCTCAACAGTTCTTTACTGCACCAAGTGCAAAACCCGATAGAACGTCAATTTCTAGGTTAGGATCCAGCATCGATGATGGGGACATTTCCATGAAGTGTTTGAAGAGCCCACAAAACATCCCTTCCGAAGACTTTGCTTTAGTTGGCATTTTACCACCTCTAAAACCAGACCCAAAGTTATTCACAAAGTCAACAGAACGCCCAGTGTTAATCCCAGTAATGTCAGACACAGAAAAATCCACCGAAAGCAGCTCTATGGAACAAAGAACGGTTCACACTCAACGTTATGATAAAGATAAGCAGAAATATTCTCAAAAACACCAGCCTTCAAGTAAATCCACAGAGCGCCCCGTTAAAGTGCCATTAAAATTATCAAAATGTTCCCCGTATTACTCAAGTAGCTTAAGTTCCGAGTCAACTCCAATGCAAACAGGCAGTCCAATTCCTCTGAACAAAACGGCAACGGTACCCCTAACAAGAAGTCACAGGAAACCCGTCTCAAAACACCTATTTCAAGCAAAGAGTCCACCTAGCGAAAATGACTCGACTAGCTCCATGGAATCCCCTAAAAGCAAATCAGAATCTCGAGATAGGCGTGGCTACCGCAGGCGGAGACAAGCACCACAAAAACGCCACAAAGTTGAAAAAGGAATACATACTCAAGACGATTACTTTTACTTTCAAGAACAAGAAGTTTCAGATTACAACGAATATATTAGAAACAAAAGCATGGAGGAAATGGCTTGCACCTTCCATTACGACAGCTCCATTGCAGAAACATCCACAAGTTACGTAGAAACTTTAGAAGAAGGTTACTATCCTGATGGAGACTCTCAGTCAGGTTCTGATATTTTCCGCATGGAACGTGAAGAGGACGAACGATATGAAATCACTGAAGGCTTCGATGTCTCATGTATTCCTCCACCTTTGCTCGAAGATGATTTTGAGAGTGATAAGCAAATTTGATTTTAACTTGATTTAGGATATTATGCATTTTGTTAAAGCGAAGGAATGAATATTTTAGATTACAAAAGGATATATAGCCCGTTTGTTTTATATGAAGTTTCAGTACTGGTGCAAAGTGAATAACAAGTTTCATAAAGGAACACTTGCCTGCAAAATTAAGGGAACACCTCAAAGCAAAATGACCATCCAAAAATGTTACGCAGATCATTTTAAAGGAAAGGCTCCCTACATTTTGAAGTCTTAAGCAAAAAGTTTCTATTTTTTATGAAAAATCCCAAGTGATAAATGAAAGACCGAAATTTTTCCGTAAAATATTCAAATTTTAAACATCAACGATTTTTTCTGATTAATTGCATCTTGTAGTATGAACTTTTCTCTATGTATTCCACTTTAGTTCGTTTTGCTACGTCAATTTTTAACTAACCTATTGATAATTTAAAAAAATCACACCTTTGGCTATTGACAATCGTAACTTCCGGTAGCAAATAACAATATGCATTTAGTCTCTGGCATAAGAAATCTTAGGACATTCTTTCCAATGTTGTTGAGTACAATTTTCCGTACTTTGATTTTTTGTTTGTTGTATGAAAACTATGGTCACATCGAGGGCGCGGACGATAATATTGCGATGTTTACGTTTTTTATAAACATAAACTATGAGTAAAACATGCAAAATTTCAAGTCAATCAAAAAATATTTTTCTTCTGTCCTTGTACTTTAAAAGATGAACGTCCTTAATAATCAGCATGAGGGTTAGTTTGAAAGGATTTTCCAAGGCGGGGACAACAACTGATATTGCCGCCTTTTTTTCGCAGAGTACAATACTGAATAGCAGAGGAGTTAAGACGCGAATGTCAGAAAAACTTTCCTGCCTTTCCTTGGAGCACACCACATACCTTCCCACTACACTTTTATCCGCAAAGAAAAGATTGGAAAGTCTTTCTCACGATCTCGGCGTTATTACATTGTCTTTGCCTTGAAAACCCCTTGAACATATTAACGGCATTAGTAATAACCTGAAACCTACCACAAGGAGGTTGCCAGTCAGATTTACCTACACTCAAAGAAAATAAATTGTTCATTCAACAGTCTATAAAATGTTAACTCTTGGCATGTTAAATCAACATTTAAATTGTTGTTTTAACAAAATAGCAGCATTGAAACAACATTGCAGCATTTTAACATTCTTGATATGTAAATTCAACAATTTTATTTGTTAAAAATGCTAAGGCAAGCACTTAAAATTTTTGAATAGACATTTTATTAGTTATTTCAACAAAAATAAAATGTTAAGCCAAACAATTTTATTTGACATTACAAGTTGGTTCATTTTTTATCGACTAGAAATTTTGCATGTTTTACTGATAGTTTATGCTTATAAAAAATGTATCCATCGCAATATTATCGTCCATGCCCTCGATGTGAACACAGTTTTCATACGACCCGGCAAATTGGTGAATTTCAAGTCATTTTTGAACGAAATTATCTTAATAAAAAAATAAAACTATGAAAAATTTTACTCAACAACATTAGAAAGAATGTCCTAAAATTTCTTATATCGTAGACTAAATGCATATTGTTATTTGCTACCGGAAGTTACGACTCTTAATAGGCAAAGATGCGATTTTTTCTTTGATTGTCAATAGGTTAGTTAAAAATTGTTGTAGGAAAATGAATTAAAGAGGACCACATAGAAATAAGTTCACACTACAAGACGCAATTGAAGAAATGAAGCAGAAAAAATGATTGAGGCCCGTGGACATGTTTAAAATTTGAACATTTTACGGGATAATTTGGGTCTTTCGTTTCTCATGTGGAAAAGAGTTTTTTCTTGAGAAATAGAAACTTTTTGCTTAAACATCAAAAAGTAAGAGTTTTTCTTTTAAAATGATGTGCTTAACATTTTTTAATGGTCATTTTGCTCTGAGTTGCAGAGTCTTGAAAATGACCGCAATTTTTGCTCACTCGTAGGTGTTTCCTGAATTTTGCAGGCCAGTGCATTTCGCAAAGGAAATTGTTTTATATTTTGAGAAATTATTTAAGTAATGTAACCATATATTATTTGATTTAAGTAATGAGAGCGGAAAAGTGTTTTTGTACATATATTCAATTTTAACGGCAAATAACACCTCCTCAATGTTTTTTAATGAACATATTTCAAACTATTAAATAAAAATAGGGTATTTTAACCTGACACTTTTTATGAAACAGAGGGAGAAATCGGTTGCTTAAATCAAAAATTTATTAAATATACGGAATATATAGACAGTATTAATATCAAAATGTATTATAAAAAAACTTTAGTGCTGGCTACTAAAACACTTTAGTTTATTTAATTATACACGACAGATTATTTACTGGTTCCATAACGGACTTTTATGAGACATTCTTTTGTTGTAAACATGTGAATAATTGAAAATTATTGGTTTTAATTTTAATTTACACATTTTTGTAATGCTTTTAGAATTAATGAAATATGAAAATTAGGAAAATAATCTATACAGTAAAACCTCGTTATAACGGACTAATGTAGGTGAGGGGATGTCCGTTATAAAAAAATAAGTTTTTTTACAAGGTCTTTGAAGTTATAAATAAATAAACAATTAAAGTAATAACTGATTTCATTCACTTCGTACTTCTAGTAAACAAATTAAACTACATAGAGTAGTGTGGAATCCATAGCATTAAAAATAAATATGCGCAAAGCAACTCAGAGGATTCCCATTCTTGGATAGCGAATATTAGCGTTGTGTTAGTGATCGGTAACATTTAGATATCAATATGTATAATGTCGACCCGTAGCACTCAAATATTGTCTATTATATGTTGTAAGTCTAACAAGAATTAAATTTGCGGGAATAATAAAGTATTACAATGTAAAGTTATATAACCTAAAAATATAAAACAGTACCTATTTAAAATATTTATTTGTTATTGTTTAAGTAAAATGAAGTAAATTTTATACATATTTGGGTCAGAAGCAGTATGTTTTTACGTACAAAATTTTGTCCGTTATATTTGAAGTCTGTTATATCGAGGTTTTACTGTATGTACTCATAAGCTGTCAATTGAAACAGGTGCTGGAAAGATTAAACAAAGATTTTATTTTAAATTTCAAGCCAGTAAATATTCTAGTTATTCTCTGATTAATTAGAATAACATTTCCGTATAAGTATGAAATTGCAGCTAGCCTGCACATATATATATATATATATATATATATATTTATATTTACCGTATTATCTCGGTATAATACACACTTTTTTCCCATTTTGCTTATCGAATATTATACACGAGTAATGACAGAAAAATTGTAAAAATAGTGATCTTGCGCCTTAGATACAACATAATTACTGTATTATTGCATTTTAGAAGACCATGCTCATAGCAGAGAGTGACACCTGCTGATGCAAATATGAAATGTTATGTATGTACTTACTTATTAGAAAAAACGAATATTAATTTTTCTAGAAAATACCCTTAAAAATGGGGCAAACAAGTGCGTATTATATTGCAATTTTATGATATATTCTGAGCTTATGAGATTTCTAAATCCTGCAAATTTAACATTTTGCTTTAAAGTATATACTCGTATAAAGCGGGGACTGTAATACATATTTCAAGAATATATATACCTATATATATATATATATATGTCAGTGTATGAGACCAATTGTTGTTTCAGTCAATGCAGTATTAATAATACATGCCAAAAATACTAAGTAAGTTAAATTATTAAATTAAAAGGATCTACCAAGCAACTCAATTATTTAAGTGTTTTTATGATGTTATTATAAAAATATACAATTTTGAAAAGATATATATATAACAATTACCATTAGAAAAAATTAAACCGTTTTATTTGATAAAAATTTGCAAATGAGGAAAAATTAATAAAACAAAAAGTAAAGTAAATTTTGTTGTCTTCAGTTTTTATGGCTCAGTGAGTGTTCCACGATTCAAAGCTATTTATATAAGTTTTAATGTGTCCTTCTATGACTGCCACAAAATTACTATTATTCATTCATTATCAAACCAATTTTTCACATGAAGCACAGTTTTTTATAGCTATTTTTGAAAAATAAACAAATATTGTACGGTATACTTTAGAAACTCTTAAACAGAAGATTGCCATCTTTAATTTCCAAAGAAATTTCCAGTTTTTTATTTAAGTTAAGGGCAGTTTTAAAATGAAACTACATGATAATTTCTCCATAAACTGTGCCTTCATTGTGAATGTGAAAATTTATCATTCTTTTGTTGAAATTTACATATGTCATTTTTAGACAACGTTTTTAAAATTTCTTAACTAATGCACATATGTTTTGCTTAACCCTTCAGCATAAGCTTTATGGTGGAAGCAATGTACAATTTTGAAACACGTTTATTTCTCTCTGTCGGGAAAAATAAACAAATGATACAACTAATCCAATTTGGAATTGCTAAAATATTTTGAGTTTCTCAAGAATATCAACCTGAACAACCGATCACTAGGGAAAAATGCTGTTTTGGTGATCATAAAAAATCTGCACTACCATATCTCAATGTGTAACATGCGACAAATTTGTATGTAAAGGATGCATAATAAAAGTGAGCCCAAATTGTTTAAAAAATTATACTTCTTCAGAGGAGTAAATGATTGTATCATCACATCAGTATTTTTAGTATAATACATGTATCTCTTAAAGTATTCTGCTTAAGTTATCTGCAATTGGTTCCACCATAGTAATATTTAATTTATTTAATCCTAATATTTTGGAAGGCATATACAGAAGGGTTAATTGAATTGCAACTGATCGTGGAATTCTTCAAATTTCCTGATGAAATTAACAACCCAACTAAGTGCAAGCCCACACGAAGACTGAATTTAACATGTAAATAGATATAACCCGCAGTATTATGAAGATATAAAGCTAAATCAAACTTTAAAATATCGTAAACGTTTGTATTATACTTATAGTGAGATAACTGTTATACATTTAGTAGAACAATGTAATTTGTAATCTTTCGTTCTAAGGTTGGCTCTTTTCTCAATGTAGTAATTTGGTTTGACTCGCCAATGCTTACTGTTCTAAGTTAATTAGTTTTTAATTAAAGCTCTCTTAAATCATCAACTAAATTTCTTCAACCATATAAAATTTGTATAATAGAAACAATAACACAAATAGGGTATAAGTAATACTTTGATATTGTATTGTAACAGTAAGCATTTGAAAGTTTCGGGAAACTACTCAATACATTTTTATTATTATTATTATTATGTGTATACTACTGAATCAAATTAGGATAACTGTTATTCTATAATACTAAATACATAGTGATAAATTCCTTGCTTCTTAACTTAAAGATATTATTTTATAACTAATATAACACACTTCTTACAAAATTAATGAATTCCACATTGTTAAGAGTGTCTGCGACATCATCATCGATATAATTTGTAAATGAGTTGCTCATTCATTTTTAAGCCATTTACTCATGGTTTTATATAAAGAAATATTCTATGATGTGATTTCATTTAAATTTAGCATTATAAAGTAAGTACCAATCACTACATTATTCTTTTCAAAATTATGGGTATAAAATAAAAACGTAGAATAATACAAAATGCAAAGAAAATACAACAAAATTCTTTCAAATCATATCTTTGTAAATTTTATAATTAGGCCAAAATATCTATGATATTTTTATGTATATTTAATTTGGCCTGAAGCTTTATAAATCAAAACTTCACATTTAGAAATTTCAGTAATAATTATTGATCAACAATTTACCTATGTACCAACAGATTTAATATGTTCATTAGTCAATAACTAAACTAATATTATTGTAAAGATCTTATTTAATATCATTAACGAATGATAAGGCCTAATTTGCACATTTTTAAAATTGAAGGGTTGTTGTGATGTTACTTGCCTTCTTTGTGTACATTTATGTTTATCCGTTAATTTTATATTCCACCTGTTATAATATCGTTAAAAATTATAGTTATATTATTGATTCGAACATTAATTGATATTAAACGTAATTAGGTATATATATATATTTAGGTGAGACAAGCGGGGGTGTTTTAGAAATTTACAGAGAGTGGTGTAACTTTTCGATGCTAACATTTAAACCATAAATAATTACTAATAATAATAGATATTTGAACTTACATTTTGTTTCTGTCATTGTTAATATTTAAGCTATGTACAATCATTTGTGTTATTTGTACTAGTGATCTTTTTAAATGATTCCTTTTGTTATTCACAACTATGTAACAATCATTTCATTGGAAATAAAACATACAATTTGCCTGAGGGACTTTTTGTGCCAACAATTTTGCAAATTTGCAAATTTATCTTTTATTTCCAAATAACTCAGAGTGCACTTTTGCGGATCCAGGTGAGGGACTGATTGCCATTTGGAATGTAAATGTTGAACTTTATTTGGAACGATGTAGATGCGTTATGTTTATTTTAAATTATTTTTATTTGGAAGTTCTACTTATGTTGAAAGTAATGTTAAAATAATCTTACTTTCAGAATTTCAACCGTTATTACATTACTCGTACTATACTCTCTTAATGAACAACAAAGTGCATGTTTTATAATTATTTATTTAGATACTTTTGCTGTATAGAATATTTATTACTTCATTATTATGTTATGTTTCCCATGTTAGTCGTATAGTTTTTACTTACGACTTTTAAATTCAAAATTTTACTAACATATTTTTGCAAATTTACAGATAACTTGATGAATAACTATCAAAATACAAGTAATAGTACGTTTCTATCGGAGAATAACAATTCTTTCTTTACGACATCAACTCCCAACGTGAAAGCACTAAATGGTGGAATTAATGATACGACATTTAATTCAACGAATGGAAACTACAGCCCTAATGAAACTGGTGATAGTAGTCCTATTAGAAACTTGGCGAAAGAAGAATATATGAACAGTATTAATGCTAATACTACTGTTAATGGAACTAATACGACTACGATTATCGCTGAAATTGAAGGCGACGTGAAGAAGAAACCGAAATACTCTTGTGATAAAACTTACTACATTGCTAAGGAGATCTTGATGACAGAATTAACTTATAAAAAGGATTTAGATGTTATTAATGTAGTAAGTAGACTGTAAAATAAATTAGACTTTTTCAGCATGTCCTGTAGAAAAAACAATTTTTTAATGTGTATAAATATTGTAGTGGTTCAGAGACGAAGTTGCAAAGGAGGAGTCTGAAGAATGTTCACTTCTATTGACTTTAATAACTCCATTAGCGCAAGCTCATAATCTTTTAATAAGAGACTTGGAACAACGAATGCATGGATGGGAAGGTAAAGGGGGACCTAAAGCTTCATCGGGAAAAATTGCTGACGTTCTTCTAGCACATCTACCTCCTTTGTTGCCAGTAAGTACTAAACTTTTATTTCCTCAATTAATTAATATATGTATTGTAAATATTCTAATAAATATTCGGGCTAATATTCACAATTTTCCACAGAGCTGGGTACGATATAAAAAAAAAACAAAAGAAACATGTATATTTCTTGTGCTTTTGAAAATTTCTTAGGAGTTATTGTCCAAGTTTCTGATATCAATGAATAATACATAATTTGAAATTCATGATACGTAATTCATATTTAACAATAAAATATACTTTCACAATTACTATTATTACGGTTTTTATTCTGCAACCCTATAATAATATGAGAACCGACATCTGTTCAAGACCCGATCTGTATTCAAACATATAGTAGTATAGAGTAAATTTTAATGGAATTAAACGTGAATTATTTTTAGATATATGAAGAATATCTTGATGGTCACATTTTAGTATTGGAACGACTTGACAAAGCATTTAAAGAAAATACTAGATTCGAGCAGCTTTACAGAGATTTTGAGACTCAAAAAGTTTGCTATCTTCCGTTAACAACATTTGTTTTGAAACCACTACATCGATTGCTTTACTATCAAACACTATTGCAAAGTAAGTGCCATTAACCACTTTATGGTAAATCTAAATTTTAATCATTTTTTTCTGGTGTAGGGCTCTTGAAACATTATGGACCTAATCATCCGGATAGAATGGATTGCTTAACGACAAGTAATACCTTAAAAGACATTATGCAACCCATCGCTGAAACATTAGCTCATTCGGAGAATTTGGCTATGTTATGTGAATTACAAAGGGATATAATAGGGTTTGACAACTTGGTTCAACAGGGTAGGACGTTTTTAAGACATGGCTGCCTTTTAAAACATTCCAGGAAAGGGTACCAGCAAAGAATGTTCTTTTTGGTAAGTTTTTTTTAGTGATCATGAGGAAATTCAATATTATGATTGTTATGCTAAGAGATATATGAGAAAGTGAAGTGGAGGTCACATCATATTTATTTATCAAATTATTTATTTGTTCCAATTATACTTTGTTTATTTATGATTTTATTATAACATAATCCTTTTAATTTTAAAGCTATATTTAGTCCATTTAATTTTATTTATCTCTGTTAATAGTTTTCCGACATTCTCTTATACACGTCGAGATCTCAAGCTACACTTCAATTCAAAGTTCATGGTCATATGCCACTAAGAGGTGTCCTCATTGAGGAGCCCGAAGGAGAATTTGCTAGTTATGGGTTAATTATTTATGGGGGCACTACTCGTGCTTTAACTGTGGCTGCAAGTTCTGAGGACGAGAAAGAAAGATGGAAGCAAAACTTACTTGGTGCCATTCAACAAGCACGAGATAAAACTGACACAAAGACTACTTATCTAAGTTTAAAAAGCTGCAGTAAGTGCATTTAGTTTTAATTTCTTTTAAATACAGGCAGTCCCTGGTTTACGAATGACTTACGTTGTCTTTAATTCGCATTTGTATGTATGTCGGATAGTACTAAAATCTTGAAATTAGTTTGCCTATGCAACATAGACAAACCACTTTCTTATCTGAACGATTCAATTAGGTGCACTTTGATTTCTGCTTAACCTTTTCAGTACTGAGCTTGAATATATTTGAGCGCTATGAAGCCGACCAGCCAGACTGAAATCGAATATATATTCGAGCACTTTATGGTGCGAAAATCAAACGCCAATATTTTGTCAAAAAATGACGATTTTGCGTTTTCTATACTAATTAATAAATTTAAAATAATAAAGATATAAGTATTACTATTTTTAATAGTGCAAAAATGCATTCTAACTAATTCAGTACTGAAGGGGTTAAAACACCTAATATTTTTATAACACTGAACCAAAATTATTTGATAAATTATAAAACATAAAAGTACGTACGACGATAAGGTAAAGTTAATTTGTTCATAGGAAAGCAATAGGAAAAATATAATCTTATAAGAAGTTTTGCGAGTTTATTTTTTAATCGATTGCAATGAAACTTGAACACATTTTCGAATTCATCATTTTCTAAAATATGATAATTTTAGATTGGAGTTGTCTTTGCTAGTGTTTATTTATGTAAAGTTAGGGGTAACTTCACCACCCAATATTTCACCCCCGAATTGAAATTTTGAAAATCTAAAATGATCATATTTTAAATGATCATGAATTATAAGCTGTATTCAAATTTCATTGCAATCGGTTCAAAAATAAGCTTGTATAACTTCTTACAAGAGTGCATTTTTCCCAGTGGTTTCTTATAGGCGAATTAACCTTACCAAATGGCTGTAATGTGCAGAATAAGCAAAGTCCAATTATTTTCATCAAAATTTTTATTAACAAATATAGCCATGTAAAAACAGTTCCTGTCCTGAAGTTACCTTCATTATAAAAATTGTAGATGACAAATAAAATTAAATGACCCCAGCACAACATTGACAAAGTTATTGTGAGCTTAATGCTAATGAGAAAACTTACCAATAATCAAGCACCTTAATGTGATATCTGATTTTGATTCGCTCGCGATGTGTTGTTATTGTGACTGAGTACTGTCTTTGTACAACTCTCATGCATAAAGGTGTTTACCGTAAAATCTCAATATAATTCGCACCTAATTTTTGTGACTATAATTTCCAAACAAATTAATATTCGTGTATAACATGGTGACTTAATTCCACACTTACAATTTTTCTGTCATAACTCGTGTATAATACGATAGATATTCGATAAGAAAGATGATAAAAAAGTACGTATTATGCTCTAGGATTTATGGTATATGAAAAATTGCATGTTGTTAGATGTTATGGGATATAATTTTAATTACAGATGTTTGTGACCTGGGGACTAACTGTATAGGGAAAAGTGATTGTTATCTTTGTGAAATTACACTAAGTGTATTAACTGTTCTAGGTTCATCAGACGAACAAATCGATCAAGTTGGAAATGATGTGGGCACCCAAACTAAGCCTTCAGCTCAAAGAAGTAATACAATCGTTCATGTCTGCTGGCACAGAAATACCAGCATTTCTATGAAGGATCAACTCATTGCAGTTGAGAACCAATTGTCAGGTTACCTACTGCGTAAATTCAAAAGTAGCAATGGATGGCAGAGGCTTTGGGTCGTTTTTACATCATTCTGCTTATTTTTCTACAAAGGATGTATGGACGACTTTCCGTTAGCATCTCTTCCACTTTTAGGTTACACTGTTGGCATCCCGGCTCCAGAAGATGGCATCGCCAAAGATTATGTCTTTAAGCTCCAATACAAGAACCATGTTTACTTCTTCCGATCGGAGTCTGAATATACTTACAATAGGTAAATATAAAAATTCACACTCCTGTGAAAAAATATTTATTTTTTCTTTTGTCATTAGATGGTTAGAAGTCATAGGCAGCGCCACTCAAACGAAAAACAAAAGAAGACAATACACAAATGAAAATTCCATTGAAACGTCTCCAGAGAAATAATTCCAAATAAAACATATTTTTATACTCAATATATACCCATTCATAATCAATGATATACCTTTTATAACGCCCTTCTTTTTGCATTTAAAAATGTTATATTTATAACCACTAAGTTATGGTCACTAATTTTCCGCTTGCAAAATGCAACCATACACATGCAAACATTGCAAGAAATGGTCAGTAAACACCAAAAAGCATTCAGCTTGGTAATTTGCAAACTTCCTGAAAACATATCGAATGTTTTAAGCAACATTCATCTTATTGACTTTTTTATTTCTAATAATAAACCAAGTGCCAAAATTGCGCTCACGCTTTTGAAATAAAAATTGAAATTATATTTAAACCCAACGCTCGATCTGCATGATCTTTTCTAAGCGACTAAATTTAAAAATGTTCAAATCAAAATACTTTAAGTACTGAATATTTATATGAAAATTATATTTGGTCCATTAACCAAATGTGATGTGTTTTTAAAAGATACATTTATTTTATCATAATTTACATTAATATATGTAACAACATTAAAAATGTACTAACGTTTTAATTACACAAAAATATATTTTTTAAAGATATTAAATTGTGTATAATGTGTATTTATTATTATTCTAATCCCCTTGTTTATTTTTTTTTAGTACGATATAACATTTTATTCAGTATTTGAAAAGTAAAATTTTGCACTGATATTAAACTTTAACAAAAAAAGGTGATATTTAATCTAAGAAAAATAAAATGCATTTAATCCCTTATTTTGAAAAGCATCATTCCTTTCCAAGTTGTGCCTTAAAGTGCAAAATTTTATAAAACAATTAGTCCTGTAAATAATGTATAAAACTCTAATCTTCCATCATTTTTTGTCTAATTTTTTTCTATTGTTAAGTGATTACCAAATCTAATTGGTGTCAAATATTATTAGTAGTAAACGAGAAAAGTAGCTAGATTTATTTTGTTGAAGCAACTTCTTACAAATCAAGGGCAGCCAAGTCGTTCTTTTTAGAAAAAAAAATTTAAAGATATATTATTACACTTGTATATTTTTATTATTACAATTTCTATGTATTAATTTTATTAATTATATTTCTTTGGGATTATTTACCTTAATGTGGAAACAGTTTTAACATGTGGAATTTTTACTTAATATTTTATAATTCAAGAATAATTGTATTTTAAATTTATGTTCAACAGTGAGTTGTGTTAAATAACTGAGATTAGGATACTTATGGTATAAATTTGTTAAATGGTTTAAAATTATTATCTCTGTTGTACATTATACATCACAAATATATCAATAAATTATTACTTAATAGCTTTTTAATAATTACCCTTACTCACATCCCCTAAAAGAATATGTACCTAAGTGTAATATAATCTGTGTAAAGAATAGTGAATAGAAGTATCTTAATGAGGGTCTCAAAAAGATAGGTACGTCAACACGGACAAATTATATTTACTTAAAATTCCTTACCTGAAAACTATAAATGTTTTTTAGAACCTGAGTAAAATTGACTTGTACTGACTACTTAGTAAGAAGTTAAGTTTAGTGAATATAAAAATGGATAATTTTTTGCAATTAATAAAAAAGTATTTCACTCGCAGGTATACGAACGTAGAATATAAACCTGTAAGAACTTCACGTAAGTACTCCTAAATTAAAGGTCTCCCTCTCCCTAATATTACTTATAAATTATAGTCATAATTTAAATTAAGAATTTTAGTGAATAAATCTAAACGACATAATATAAATGAAGGTAATCAAAAGAAAGCTCCTAGATTTGAAATATCATATCAAGAATTTACTCATTGCCATTATGGTCCAGAAAATGTTGACAAAATAAGAGCTATATGCGATAATTTGAAAGAAGGCAAGATTAGTAGCCTGGCTCGTTATTGCAAAAAACTAAATTTAATAGATCCTATACAAATTACGTATTACTTTTTACAAGAGTTATTGACAACAGAGCAAAGATACCTACAGGAAATAAATATTATAAATATAGTAAGTGCCTTAAAAACACATTTTTTTATGATGTCTCAATGATCTGATCTAATTATTAATTTTTTTATATTTTAGGATTTCAGAGATAAAATTGCTAACAACTATGAAATTGGTTCTATTTTGCTCCTATTATTTCAACCACTGGCTACAAGTCATTGGCAGTTTGTAAGTGCCTTACAAGAACATTTGGAGCTTTGGGACGATAAAGCAAATATAAAGTTTCATAAAAGAAGCAAACTATTGACTGATCTTCTATTAACTTATTTGCTGCCTTCTTTACACGTTAGTAATAAAACAAAACTATTTTAGTATGTAAGAATACGTACATTACAATTAATTTCAGATGTATGACGAGTATCTGGATAATCTTGAATATTTATTAAAAAATTTCCATAACATCTATAGAGAGCAACATCACTTTCAACAATTATGTGATGAATTTCAAACACAACTATGCTACATACCTTTGACTGTTTTCATTTTAAAACCATTACATCGATTGGTATATTATCATTATTTCATTGAACGTACGTAAATGAGAAATAATTTATTTACAATTTCATTATATTTTTTGATTTTTTTAGGAGTTATAAATCTGTATGGACCTTATGATACTCCCACACGTGACAGTTTAACAATAAAAATGGCATTAGAACCTACAGTAAGGTTTGCTTTTACATTAGTTCCTGTGGTTGAAAATTTAGTTTTTTTATTTGAAGTGCCAAAACACATTTTAGGAACTAATGACTTGATATCAAATAATGGTCTATTTGTTCGAGTTGGATATCTCCTTAGGTATACAGAAACAAGATATCAGGGAAACATATTTTTTTTGGTAAGAAAAATATGTACTCAATTTGATAGTTATATATTGACCATACTAGAAATTAAAATAGTAACCACATTTGACATTTATAGTTTTCCAACATTCTGATTTATGCAAAGAAATCAGAAACAACAAATCAATTAGAAAATCAGGGTGCAATCATTTTAAAGCATGCTTCCGTTGAAGTACCCGAAGGAAAGTTGTCTAAATTAAATTTTTTAATACGGAGAGACGATACAGAAAATATCCTACTAGTAGCTGCATACTCTGATAGAGAAAAAGAAAACTGGATTCATGATTTGAGTGTCACCATAGTGAAGTGCCGAGAAGAAAAAAGAGAAAATTGTACTGCCAAAGCCTACAACAAAACACAAAAACATGACGAAAATTTTAAGGTAGCATTAAGAGCATGTCCCTCAAAGATAATTAACACTTTAGATGTTTGTTGGACTCGTCGCATCAGCTTTAGTTTAAATGAGCTATTAATTAGCATAAATAGTGAATACTCCGGATACCTCTATTATAAACCTAACAAAACGAATTGGAAGAAGTTATGGATTGTGTGCAACTCACATCACCTATATTTTTACAAAAATTGCAATAGTAAAAAACTTCTTGTCTTGTTACCCCTGTTGGGGTACAACATGGAGATTCTCCCAATGGAAAACTTTCTATACACATTTAAACTTTATTATAAACGACACAGCTACATTTTTTGCTCAAGAACAAAATATGACTTTTTCAGGTGGGTATACATCCATATATATATAAAGTTTCCCAACAAGAATTATAATTTGAAAAGGTTAAAAAATAAAGCAGTTAATAAAAGATGCTACCGGTTTCGGCTGACCTCCAAGCCTTCACTATTAAAATTGTAAAACAACTGAAGCCGAGCAGGCTGTTCAGAACAATACAAGGATGATAATATTGGATAACACAAAACAAAAGTAATCAAAACTAAATCAATAGGCTTGACACAATTATACAGAATATATCTTTTATTCTTAAACTTTTTAGAAATACAGTTGTTTACAGATTAAAGGTTCTATTCTGAAAACATTTTACATCGATGTAGAGCTACACCGATGTAAAATATTTTCAGAATAAGCGACATTCTGATAGTCGGAGAGTCTACCGTCGCACTTAAAATTTGTTTACCATATGCATTTAATCTGCACACTACTGCACTATATAATGTACATTTGATGTATTTGTTTGTGACTCTTTTTGTATTTATTTCAGGTGGGTAGAGGCGCTTACACCAATAATTACCATAAACTGAAAATTTACATATTTATTTCATGTACGAGAACATCGACGAAGTTTTAATTTGTAAGTATTGCTTCATTTTTGGTTAATAATAATGTAATAAAATATTCCCTCAAGACTCTATTCTTATATTAAATAAAATTTTTAAAATATATTTTATACTATGATCATAAATTGTACTAAGTTAATCTTTCAATAAATCATAATGTGCAATTGCCTGTTCTTCATAATCAAATCACAATTATCAACTACACAAATATTTCAACATTTAGTCAATCACTTTACATAAAGTTCACTTTAATATTTTCACAAACTGGACTAGAATATTCGGGTTTTAAAACTGTGTTATTGATCGTGTTGAGAAGCGTTCCGTGCACCATTCCGATAACGACCTTTGAGTCCAAAACTGTATCTCTGTGCATGTGGGTCTTTTTGTGTGTTTTAAGAGCCGAACTCTGTCGAAATGCTTGTCCGCAAACATCACATATAAACGGTTTTTCTCCTGTATGAATTCGCAAATGTGAACTCAGGTCATTGGACTGCGAAAAGGCTTTGGTACAGTATTTACAGACATACGGCTTTTCGCCTGTGTGAGTCCTGCGATGCCTTGCCAATATGCCAGAACGAGAAAATCGCATTTTGCACACTTCACATTCATATGGCTTTTCGCCCGAGTGGATACGTTTATGTTTTGTCAGCGAACTGGAAGTTGTGAAGCCATGGTTACAAATTGAACAAACAAATGGTCTTGCACCTGCGAGAAATTGTAGATATGATCAAAATATTAAATATTTCTATACAGGGTGAGTTTTTAAAGTGTTACAAGATGATATCTCCAAAACCAGTTGGGAGTATTTGAATGAGACTTTGGGGGGGTTAATGAGGGTCCCAGGGAGACAAATTTTTACATATTTAGCATTACCCCCCCCCCCCTCCCATTTTGACAAGAGAGGGGGTAACTTTCAAATCTCAAATGGAATGACGCAACTTTTATTTTGAAATACGAATCTATGACTAAATCTGCGTATATTGGAAAAAAAATCATTTAATTTACGTTACGGGTTACGATTTTATTAAATAAATAAAATATTGTTACAATAACCTGTTTGTCAAGTCATTGCACGCTGGCGTTTAATGTGAGAGGTCCCGTATTCGAAAAAAAAAACAAGTAGTAGCAGGCTTTGGATAATAAAAATGCTAGTTGTAACTGTCAATTACTTTCGTTTTCCGATTCAATTGGGTAGTTTAACGCTTTTTTTTATTTGTTTGAACGATAGTAAAGTGTTACGAAAAGCGAATACCAAAATACGAGTCAAAAATTCGCATTGTAAAGTTGTTTAAATAAATATTGAAATAATGAAACTCAGGAACGAATGTGCAAAGCGAATACCAAAACATGAGGTAAAAATTCGCATTGTAAAGTTGTTTAAATAAATATTGAAATAATGAAACTCAGGACCAAATGTGCAAAGCGAATACCAAAACATGAGGTAAAAATTCGCATTGTAAAGTTGTTTAAATAAATATTGAAATAATTAAACTTTGGAACGAATGTGCAAAACGCATGCACAACTTTACAATGCGAATTTTTACCTCATGTTTTGGTATTCGCTTTTCCTTACACTTTACTATCGTTTAAAACAATAAAAAAACTCTAAGCTACCCAATTCCGTGTGATAATGGCACAAAATTATAATGTTGAGATTGATATGCTACTCCTTTTGGGAGAATGTATAGGAAATTACCGGGAAGTTGAGCACCTGTGGGCAATTAGGTTTCCTAATATTCAAAAATCGCACATGGCCTTTAAACGACTGGAAACTCTTTAGATGCAGTACCGGTAACCTTTTCACAAAGAAAAGTCGGCAAACGATCCAAAACTAGCAAAAACAAGGCTATCGGAGTCTTAGGAGCTGATGCATTTAATCCCCATATTAGTTCCAGACAGCTTGCCATTGATTCTGGTCTTAGTCAAACATCAATAATGAGAATTTTGCATTCATATAAATTTCACCCCTATCCATATCAGTCTTCACCAAGAACAATATGGCGAAGATTTTAATAATCGCGTTGCATATTGCAATTGGATTAATGAACAATATGAGAATGATAATTTTTTAAAGCAAGTAATTTTTTCCGATGAAGCCACATTTACTAACTGTGGACAGTACCTGTTTTTTCTTTACTTGTTTATTGAACATTTACCTATTTCTATTGCCGATTGGGACTGCTACACATGAAAACACCTCCCCCCATTCCAATCAGACAAATTATCGCCGCGGCTGAATGACTTTCGAATGCGGAACCTAACGCACTAAAAGTCAGCACGACGACATTTTATTTATTTAAAAAAATCATAATCCGTAACGCAAATTAAACAATTTTTTTTCCAATGTACGCAGATTTTATCATAGATTCGAATTTCATAATTAAAATCGCATCAGTCCATTTGAGATTTCAAAGTTACCTCTTCTCCTGTCAAAATGGGAGGGGGTGGGATGTCAAACATATGTCAAAATTTGTCCCCCTGGATTTTCATTAACTCCCCTAAAGTCTCATTCAAATACCCCAACTGGTTTAGGAGATATTATCTTGTAACACTTTAAAGAATCTCACTCTGTAGAAGAAATGTATTTTGTTTATCGTACCTGTGTGTTTCCTTAAATGCGCACAAAGCTCCCCTTTACTAGCAAAACCATTGCCGCATATACTGCACAAATGTGCTTTTATGCCACTATGTCTTATCGTATGTTGCCTTAAATTCCCTAATTGGTTAAAACCTTTCCCACATGTGGAACATAAAAATGGTTTTTCGCCGTTATGTGTTCGTGAATGATCTTTTAAGTTTGAAATCTGATTAAATCCTGTAACAATATTGATAATGTGATAAATATAAAAGAATTAAGATTAATAAACATTTACATAATGTTTAATAAAATATTTTCTACCTTTAGAACAAATTTTGCAAATGTGCGGTTTAATTCCACTGTGCATGTTCATATGGTTATTCAATTGTTCCGCTCGAGCAAAGCCCTTGTTGCACAAATTGCAAGCATAAGGCTTTATTTTCGCATGAATTTTCATGTGCCTGGTTAGGTGTGAATTTTTAGTAAACTTTTTATGACAATCCAGACATTCTAAGCCCCCTTTGATGGTGTCCTTTTTAGGATCTCCATCGTCTTCCACTTGAAGAATGATGCCTCCTTCATTTAAAATATGAGGTTTTAACTCTGGGTTTTCAACCCTTATTACTTCTAAATCCGAATTTTCTTTGATTTCTAATCCTTCGACGATTTGTTCAGTAACGACTTCTTCTTCTAAGAACTCAGGTCGGACCTCCTGCTTCGAGCCATGGAACTTCTTATGCTGGAGCCACAAATCTTCTCTCGAGAAAGCCTTCGAACATGAATCACATTCATAAAGCTTAATTAACAGGGATTTGTCGTCGATTTCTTCCATATGTTCCGTAGCAATGTCTACTTGTTGCCAAGAGGCGATTATTTGCCGAGCTTGTTCTGTGACGTTCATTTCCTCTTCGCTTTCTTCTCCAGTTGGGTCGGCAATTCCATCATCCCCTTCATTTATCACCATCTCAGGTTTTATAATGATGGCTTCTGATCCGAGACCTAAGTTTATGTTGTTCTCGGTGGGCTCTTCTATGATCTCATAATCTTCTTTTGAGATAGCATATGGAGACCTACCCAACCGCTCCCTTAAGGCCACATCAGATTCTTCACATAGTTTCTTGAATAGGTATAAAGTCGACACTTTGTTTGCACAATTCCTGCATATGCGTTCGGGCAAACCATCTCCTACAGTAATCTGAAATATATATGAATTAAAATAAAACAGTTGCAACTAGAAATAGTTTAGTACATTCAAGAGCTAAACATTTCTGCTGGCGCAGTGTGGATATCCGAAAAGAACACAATACAAAAGATGGTATGAACAAAACACGTGCACAGAACACTGGTCTCCCCTATAAAAGCGGACCAAAAACTGGTCTTTTGTACACACAATTTTTGTCCTTCCCATTTTGTGCGGTGTATTCTTTTTGTATATCCACACTACAACAGAAGTGCTATTGCATACAATTAAACAATAAATGTTTATTTTTCAACAGGATATATTTAAACCGCTAAATAATGATTGTGGTTCTATGTATATTTTTAAAAGTAAATATTTTGATTAACTTCCTATTGTCTCTCAATGCATACAGTAATAATGACACTGCAATAATTGTAGTACAGATATTTGGTACACGATACTTAAATTTCAAACGTGTAATAATATTACTTTATACAGTGAAATTCAGTAACAATGTAACAAAAAGTACCTACATTACTATAAATTGAGCAATGTTACATTAGTTATCATTAAACAAAATATAATACATAATGTTAACATAATCTATATCTAGTTTAAAATTGATTATAAATGAATCCCTTCATGTGTAGAAAGACCAAAATCGTAATATCAAAATATCATTGTTATAATTAGTATTTATATGTACTAATAATGTATACAAATGTAATGTATATAAAGATCTCAACGTTTACTTCTCGTTGCTACGATTTATGAAAGAAATTGAAATTGCATCATATTAGTCCATAGTGAAACAATCGATTGTTTTCCATAAAGGACTCACACACTATTGACATTTATGATTTTGAAAACCTCAAGACAAAATAAGGCAGACTAAAATTAAATAATTACTGAGTTTAACTGACATTTGGCCTACCTGAACAGCAGCATACGCCATTATCATTTCTGCGAGGTGAATGTTCAAGCCAGTGCCCTCATCTTGAACAAATATAGACTGAAATTCACCTTCCTCTGTCAAACAAGTACGACAGATATTCACAAGCACTGTTTCTTCCATGTTTACCAAAAACGTTCCTGTGGAAAAACTTTTGACCAGCAATCGTTAATTTCGGACCCACCTTTTGGAAATATCACCGTGTAAACAGTCGCCGCACATAGAACGCCACCTGCTAGCAAGGGTGTTTAACATCGAAAGAATCCCTACTTTACCGTCACATTCTATATTGTGGATTTAATGGGTTCTTACCAACATGATTTGACCGTTCATGAACCCTTTACTGTACGGTTTTGGGTCGGCTCGTTCATAAAATTTACACCGCTATACAGTAATTCAATACACATGAATGGCTGGTTGCCTACATTTTATTCTTTGGACATGCATCGTACACTAAACGATGCATGAACGGTCAAATCGTGTTGTCGGAAAGGTAGATGGCAATGATAATTTTTACATACTCTTTATAATAATAAATATGGAGTGGTCTCCACTCGACTTTCTCGCATATTTTTAAGTTGTATAGACATGACAGATTCACATTAGGATTCAGAGTGATTTTTTAATAATTTTGGTATTATATACACATGCATATTTAGAAAACATAGACAAAAAAAGATTACTTTCGGTTGGGTAATTGTCCTAAAATTTGATATCTGGGAGTTTTTCGATATTTCCAGAGCTAGTACAAAATTTGAAATAAATATCTTGAAGCAAAAAGGCATTTTACTTGAAAGAGTTTCACTTCCGGTTCAGGTAAACTACCACTTCCGGTTGAGGGATTAAGCTAAAATTTGA
>JAWQRP010000183.1:0-36842 GCA_033557875.1 Quadriops clusia | reverse complement strand
ATATTTATATTATGTAAAGTTATCTATGTACAATATTCTTTAAATACTAAAAATGAAATAATCTGTTTTTGTAATTCAAATGTTTATGCATTAGTTGCTAGGTACTTACGTTTTATTTACTTTGAATCTTGTAAGAGACTTACGTATTTAAAAAATATTCATAAAATATGCATACATATTTTATTAAATAATGTTTATTACTTTGGCATTCTATCAATATTTTTAAATTCTTTGCAACTCAAATCCTTAAATATTTTCATTAAAAAATAAATAAACGAAGAACGTACTGTAAGTCATCAAAAGGGCGCAAGCCAAAATTTCGGAAGTCCAATGGCAAACGTTTCGACAAAGAGTCTAAGCGAACTAACAACGTGTCAAATTGGCAACAAGGAAGTCTCGATACAAATCGTACATACAATTTGTTGTCTTCTTGAAGATATTTACTTTTCACATCAAAATCAATGAAAATAATGATTACTAGCTCGCCCACGTTCATGAAGATTTCTGTTATTACCAAAACGAAATTTACAGAGAATGTTCACGTGATAAACATTCAGAGATGGCAATGAAATGTCAAAACATTACTTTAAAAAACGGTTACAATTGCACTGTATGTGCAAGTTATAATGAACATTGTAAAGTCGAGAACGTACACTATGACATCCGGGAAGTCATATATTTATTTTCTAGTAGGGCGATGCACCGGCCCATTGAAAAAGCATACGATTTTAAAGACAGTAGAAGAATTGAAGATGGAACAGGATCTAGGGCGTGAAATATTAGATTGAATGTGTAGAAAAAATGAATATAAAAAAAACTTACAGTTTTAAAGACAGAGTATTGAAGTTCTACCAAATAATCCAAGAGTATAAAGACAGAGTATTGAAGACGTATCAAAATATTAAAAACGTCCGCATTTTTAAAGACAGTAGGAGGATTGAGGGTTTAACAGGATCTGGGATTTTAAAGACAGATACAATATTAAAGACGTAACATAACATGTACAAAATAACTTCCGATTTTAAAGATAAAGGATTGCAGATGTAGCAGGATCAAGGACTTTAAAGACAGAAATAAGATTGAGGACATACAAAAAAATCGTACATACGGTTTTAAAGTATTATTATCACATTCATCTGCTAATGTATACCTAACGTTATATTGATGTTTGCACCTGAAAATGGTTACAATAATTTGATCGAAACTAGTGATGTTACTAAAACTTTTTCACAGAGAAGTATTAGGCATGGGTCAATTAAATTATAACAAATATTTCAAAAGTATTTAACAAATTATATTATAAAATATTATCAAAATAACTAAGACAAGTTGCAAGATTGACGATGTATCAAAGAACACAGGATTTTAAAGACATATAGAGGATTAAAGAGTTAAAACGAGTAATACATACTAGTTATTTATACACCAAGGCAGTTAGACAACGTATTGCTCCCGGGAATTTTGGTTAAAAATTAAAAATAATAACTGTCTAAAGGAAACGTCATGGTTGACAGTTGAGGTTATGTATTTTTATCCTGGTAACTATAGTATTGTATCTATGCGACGGACGTTAATTCTTAATTTGACCACTTTATGCAGTTTTCTAAAGAAATTGGTAGCACAGTCGCAAGGGAGTAAAGTGTCAAAAACTTCCAAGGGAATAATATTGCCGCTTATGTACTTTTTAGAGAAAAAATAAATATGCTCTATAAGCATATCTAAGTGAAATGCAAAATAATTTACTTAATCTTTAATGAATAAACCTTTGAATAAAGATATTGTTCAATTTTTAATCACGCACAATGCAGGGACAATAGTGATTGTAACTTCAAGTGTACCTAATGACAATCTTTGAGCTAGTTTATCATCCCATAGGTTAGAGGTTAGAGAAGATCGCCCCAAAAGATACTTTGAAGCGACAATTCAGAACAACCTAGAAGAGGAAGAAAGGCCAATTTGCATACAATATTGTTTATAAATATAAGTAATAATAAACAAACAAACACAATGGCTTATGCTCATGTGGGATCGTCATGAACCGTGATCCTGGTGTACACCTTCGCCTCATGAATATAAAGATGATATCAAAACAATGGTTCACGAGCATATTCATGCATGTGTGTACGTGTGTACAGGGTGGCCCCGCTAAGACGGACACGAAAAACTGCCATGTAATTCCGATAGCTCAAGAAAAAGTTTGTGTTGTCTTCTTCTCGAGCATTAACTTTCTGCAATCTAGAGTAACACACGTACTCGGGCATGATGCATGAATGCGTGTTGTTTTTTTTATTTGTACGCCTACTACGGAGGAACCCACTTTCAAATCCATGCATAAGTCTCTCGAGCAAATTGTTTCAATGTCAGTGTTACGGGAAGGAGCGGATCGGATCGGAATTGATCTGATTTAGATCCTAGTGAGCGTGGCCGCTTGGTGGCATAAATTCCAAGGGGATTCCGTCACTCGACACCTACAGCAACCGCCAACCTTCTCTTCACAAAGAAGTATCTTTGCGTTCACAGAAATTCCTCTGGCAATATTTTTACTGCTTACAGTGCTTTCCCTGTTTCAGATGCGGAGGCTCTTTGGTGAGCAGGAGGCACGTGGTCACTGCTGGTCATTGCGTCGCCAGGGCAACTCCGAGACAAGTCCACGTCACTCTTGGAGATTACGTCATCAATTCCGCCGTGGAGCCGCTTCCGGCATATACCTTTGGAGTATCTTCAATACAGGTGAGAATTTCTTTCATCTCCGAAAAGTAGATCTTCCTCCCAAGAACGATCAAGTCTGTTAATGAACAACTAGTTCAAAAGCTATAGAAACAATGACAGTTTTTTATTGAACCTTACGAATTGCGCTCTCATCTACGAACACCACATGAAGATGAACCTAAAAAAACAAAGCTGGCGTAATGTAACGACTCGCGAAGCTAGTAAAGGAAAATGAAAGTGAGTAATTATGTCTAAAGAAGAATAATCGCTCATTTTGAGCAGACAAGCAAGGCTGGCCACTAACTTTCATCTTTTACTACACATTTTATATTTGATTACCTTCTACTTTCTCCTCTGCCTTAAATTGCTCTCCGCCACTCGGCGGATAGTGCTGTTGTGGCGTTGCCTCCCGACACCATCGCCTCTTCTTCCTCTCCGGTGCCACAAAAGATTCTGATGTGTTGGACGTAATCGATAATCGCATCCTGTTCTTCATTTCATGCCCAACTTCTTATTGTAAATGTTTGGACGTGCTTTCCGCGAGTTCTGCCGCGTTCTTTGTCTGCAACGAGCATTCCTGCTTTTAAATTAATTAACAATTTATTATATAATGTAATCTATATTTTTATTGCTTGTAATGAACCAGGAACACCGATTAATGCAATCAAATTAACGTTTGCATAATTTTTCTTTTTGTATATGAATTCGTACAGAGCCTTAAAGTCCGCATAAGGAAACTTTTTTTATAGGAGTATCCTTAACAATAACTCT
Organism: Quadriops clusia; assembly: GCA_033557875.1. Classification (NCBI taxonomy): domain Eukaryota; kingdom Metazoa; phylum Arthropoda; class Insecta; order Coleoptera; family Hydrophilidae; genus Quadriops; species Quadriops clusia. The sequence continues at coordinate 33,362 of JAWQRP010000183.1, read as the reverse complement.
TTAGATATTTATATAAAATTGTAACCGACCCAGTTTCTGTAAATTTCAGTGGTACCTAATTTTCCAACAGTTTTGTAGCTCACGTTTTTATATGGATTATATATGTGTCAGCAGCTTCTCTGTGCATTTTATAATTGTCGCCACAGAAGACAATTTCGATATTTTCTTCTAAAGCTCATTTGTTCGTTTTATACGAGTTCAATGTTCTAGCAAACTGTCTAGATCAACGTATTTGGCAATCAAAAAGGTCGTTTTTCATTTGTTTTCAATTGTTTTTTTTAACTAACCTGACTAGGGTATCAGTTTAAATTAATGAACTTTTTTTTCAATTATGCATAGTACAGAATATTATCCAAATTTAAATGAAGTAGGTAGATGCTTATTTTCTAGTGAAATGTTTGCATACACAGTAAAAAATCGTTGTAAATTTACAACATTAAACATTGTAAAATATTTACATAAATCATGTAAAAATACATAATTACAAAGTCGATTGCAATATTACAACACCATTTTTAAGTTTCCGTTCGGTATTGTAACCATTTTCAATATCACGTGAATTATTACAACTAGTAGTGTAAAGTTACAAGTCAATGTAATTTTACAATGCCAAGTTCTGGCAACTAGTTACAACATTTTTTAGTGTGTAGTTAATGACACTGAAAATCCTTCAAAATATTAAATACTTAGAGCAATGGTGCTCTAAAATTTCTTAGGCTTCAAACTAAATGCATTTTGGCATTTGCTACCGGAAGTTATGATCGTTATGATCATGATGCAGATATCGCAAAAGCGATAACACTGTGCGCCCTCTATGTTGTGGCATAGACATATTCGATCTACTTCAATACTTAGAAACTTACTGTAATTATGTAATGTAAATATTCGTAAAATTATAATCACTGAAAATTCTGTTGTAATGTTTCAGAGGTTACGTAAATTTACAACTTTTTTCTTTTTGGGTCCGTAAATTTACAAAGTATACATAAAATTACATCATTTTAGTAAATTTACATAATATTTTCATTTTGTACTAATATTGCTATATTTATGTATTTTTACATTTTTTTATAATATTTACAACCCTTAATGTTGTTAATTTACAACGATTTTTTACAGTGTAGTTTAAAATTTAGTTTACATTCCGATCTTGTATCTCAGTTTTTCTGAAATCTTTATGGTTAGAGTTCGATATATAGTCGTATATAGTTGTCATAAAGTTTTTTTAACAACAGGATTTGTATCGTTCAATGTACGGTACAGGACCGATTAGACATTTAGAAATTACCATAGAGATGTATATTTTATATATTTTACTAGTGGGCCGACCCTGTATCGTACACAAAACTATCACAAAACAATCAAATCGTGCTGTTGGAAAGAGCCTATTAGACTGGCAAATTGGTTCATCCATATGCCCAGAATCGCCCTGGATCTCTTTTCCCTCTATTTTTCCTTACACAACTAATGGAGAACCTCGATATTTGTCGTAATTTCACATTATATATCCGAAGTATGTTAGCTTTCATTCTTAAACGATATCTAGAATTTCTGGTTTTTCTAGCTAATTATAGGTATACGACGTACCCAGGATATCCTTACCGTTCAGTAGTATGTACCACATCCCAAATGTTTATAGTCACCGGGAAGAGGAGATAGTCAGTGTCCAAATTTATAGGTATGACAAATAGCAGAAGCTAAAAGACTGTAATAGTATTCGAGAGTCCGAAGGCGGATGGTTAAGTTTAAATTCATTACATAATAAAAGATGTTTTTTTAGAGATGTACAATTTTAAAATGAAACAAAACGTAAAACATCGTGGTACTGGCTATGGTAGTAGCTTTATTGGAAATATAATTTTATTGTATTTTTGTTTAAGTAAGTCTGGGGTTTATCACTGTATACTAGTAGCTTCACATATCATTAACAAAAAATAATCCATGGATGTGATATCATACAATCGTGAAGATTCTAGAAACATTATTTAGAAGCCAATGATGATGATGTGGCAAGTGGCTTCATAAATAATTGAGCCAACACTATTTTATCCCGTGACACATAGACAACCTCAAAAAAAAACTAATAATTCATGTAGATCACATTAAAAAATTATCCCCATTTTCAGGTACACCCCTACTTCAAATTCACCCCCCAAGCTGACCGATTCGACGTGGCAGTCCTCCGCCTGGACAGGACAGCCCACCAATTGCCTCACATCTCCCCAATTTGCCTCCCCCCGAAAGGGGAAAGCTTTCTAGGGGAAGTGGGGGTTGCCGCGGGGTGGGGGGCGCTCAGCCCCGGGTCCAGGCTTCGTCCTCAAACCCTCCAGGCCGTACAAGTTCCTGTGATAGACAGCAGACTCTGTGAGCGGTGGCATCGATCCAAAGGAATTGGGGTTGTCATTTACGATGAGATGTTGTGTGCGGGGTATAAAAATGGAGGTCGTGATAGCTGCCAGGGAGATTCTGGAGGTCCTTTGATGATGCAGCGGCAAGGACGATGGTTCCTGATAGGAATTGTATCCGCAGGATACTCTTGTGCTCAGCCAGGACAACCTGGGATCTACCATAGGGTTGCTCATACTGTAGACTGGATTACAAGGACCATTGGCTCGTAATGTCTACAAGCATACCAAGAAAGACTTTACATTCATCCTTATGGATACACAGCATCCATAGATATACCCATATACATGATTTCTTATAAATATTTATTACATTCTGAAAGCGCCAGACATATGCAACCTTAAACGCGATTGTTTATTAAAAGTTGCCTATGTTAATAATACCAAGAATATGTGGGGTAAGATATCTACATAAATACAGAATGACAAACCAAGATATTATGTAGTTACTGAAATCATTATTAAATTTAAACCTAAATAAACAAACTGTGATTAGTCTGAAAAAATCCAAGCACTTAAAAGAAGCATATCATTTTTTATTCTTTTCGTAGGAATACTTTCTTTTATATAAAGTTATATATAGATGTTATATATAAACCTCTAGGTTGTACCGCAGTCCTATTTTCAAGTAGTAAGTTTTTCTAGTCTTATTTTTTTAACATATTTTTAGGCGCATTTTTCCAATTTCCATCTCAATGTCGATCCGGTTCCAAAATTAACCCCAACCACCCGAAAAGTAGAAAATACGTACCTAATTAGGTAATAATTTATTTGTTATTTATGAAATTCTATGTTAATGATGTTATACATATAAGAGAGAGACAATACAAGTAGGCTTTGAAAAGAATCCGGTGAAAAAGTTTTAAGTAGCTTATTAAGACGAAGATGATTAATTTGTGATTTATTTTATTGTATTAAAGATGACGATTGTAAAATAAAACATAATTGCGAGCAGAATTAGGATGTTACCTATTTTATTTCGTACTTAACTGAAGAATGAAAAACACAAACGCAATAAATAAAATAACTATTCCTTCTTTTGTAATATTTTTGTATATATTGTAATAATAATAATATAATTAATAGAAATAAATGTTTAAGTAGTTGCTTTGTAATGATTTGATTTATAATGACTTCCTTTAAAATGACTTGCTTTATAATGAATTGTTTTACAATGAATTTGGTTACCCTTTAATTGAATAGCCTCAGGAACGGTCAATGCCCGATGCCAAGAAGAATGATACACCTCTTATTTTACCTCCACATTAAGCTTTGCCTCAAAACATGTAAATCCATCTTCTTCTTATTCCATAACATGTGGGGCAAAGTAGGCCAACGTCTTCTTCGATTCCGTTACAATAATATTTTTACTGTTACCGAGAGGCGGCGTGAAGAACCGACTCGAGCGTTCGTAGTGCTTGCGGAAGTATGGACGAGCACGCTGAGATTTAAAAGGCATCCTCAGGGACTAAGGTTTTGATCGAAGGGTCTCGAGGGGAGAAACATGTGAGTTACGCTATGATAAGGATCGTTCTTGTGCTCTTGGTTTGCGATGTCGGTTTCTGCTTTGACGGCTGGTCGGATTCTTCGTGGCACATTGACAAGAGTGGCAATGGCGACAAGGATGGCGCGTTCAAAAACAAATACGAAGAAAGTTTGAGTATTACCGGTGAGTCTAATCCCTTGTTTCTACAGAGAAAAGATTTTTAATTGTCGATTGATTTTAAGATTTTAATTACTGGCTACAAATATTTTAAGGCAATTTTTTCTTATTGCTGTATTACTTTGTGATCATCGAGATCAGAATTGTTAAAAATTGAACTAGACAGACGACGTTGATAAAAATAGTTCATTAAAGCCCGTTTAGTTGTTGCCAATTTTTTGGTACGTTTAAAACACTGTGCGGTGCATTCAATCAATTTGTACGTAATAATATCGATAAAAAGTCGTTTAACCATATTGTTTTTCCGCAGGAAGAGTTTTCGTCACCATGTTTGGATACCCATCAAAATGCGAATATAGCGGGAGCTCTCACGCTTGTACCCTCTCTCTCGCATGTTGGCTAGTTGGAGGAGTGAGCGAGAGAGGATGTGGAGGAAATTCTTGGCTCGTAGCCTGCTGCATCACGAAATTGGGGAAACATGAGAAAAACTATTACTACAATGAAGAGTTAGAGGAACCGCTCCAAAGCTTAGAGTAAGTCTCCTTTTGCTAGAATGTATACAAACATTTAAGCTTATAAGAACTACTTTCTTTTAATATCGAAATAAAATCTTCTATTAATTGTACAGAAGTAAAGAAGCTCCTGTTTCACAATTCCTACAAAGGCGCAACGACGAAGTTCAGGACGAGTGCGGTTTATCCTCGGATAGGGTCATCCTTAAGAGGATAATAGGCGGCTCAGAAGCCAAATTCGCCCAATTCCCCTGGCAAGCTCACCTTAAGATATCGGCCTACCAATGTGGAGGCGTCTTGGTGACGCGACGTTTCGTCGCCACAGCAGCTCACTGCATCGTCAGGGCTCGCTTGAGGGACATCACTGTGTACTTAGGAGAGTTAGATACTCAGGACACGGGAAAAGTAGAAGAGTTCGCTCCCGCTGAATTGCACAGAGTGCGACGAAAGGTAGTTCATCCAAAGTTTCAATTCCGATTGACTCAACCGGATAGGTACGATTTAGCCCTCTTGGAACTGGTTACTGAAGCAGGGACTTCGTTCCACATTGTTCCCATTTGCTTACCAGAGAGGAATTTGGGAGTAAGAGGGAGGCAAGCGGTGATTGCAGGTTGGGGAAAAACGAAACCGTCGAAGGAGCTGATGGGTACCAATATTTTAAGGAGTGCTAGAGTTCCTATCTTAGATATTAAGGATTGCATGAGGTGGCACCAGAACAAGCAGATCGTCGTGGAGTTGCACGAAGAAATGCTTTGCGCAGGACACGAAGATGGCCACCAGGACGCCTGCTTGGGGGACAGTGGAGGAGGGTTGATTATTTTGGAAGAAGGAAGATGGACTCTGGCTGGTATTACAAGCGCCGGGTTTGGTTGTGGAGAACCACATCAACCCGGAATTTATCACTCAGTCCCGATCACTGTAGATTGGATCCGATCGGTGGTTTACAACTAACAAATTAAATTCCTGTTGAATCGACATTTAGATAAGTATCCTGAATTCACCGATTTTATTAATATGTAATAACTTATTGTAACGTCTTGTGATATATTGGTAGTGAAATATTTAGATATGTTAATATTTTGAAACTAGTTATTTATTGTTTGTTTTTGTGTAGGTAATGCATTAGACAGAAGTGCGCCCTGCATATCGCACATGTTAGTGTTATTAAATTATTATGAAAAATAAGTTTTTAAGTAGTATTGTTACTTTCCTATTTGATTCAATGAAAACTAGATTATAATGTAATTATCCTTACACATCTTTCGCTATGATTATCTTATGTATTTTCGTCGCTGGGCTTTTATCACCATAAACGAAAAATATACAAGCGTTTAAGAAAATCCGAATTTGACATGAGATTGACAAAAATAGCTTTAACAAATTCCTTGATCAACAAATCCTACAGGGCTATGATTCACATCAAATTTAGTCTGCGGACAATTGAACCTCGGATCACTTATCGTATGTGTATGAGTATGCTAGACCCTTCCCCTATCCCCTACTTAAAAAATATCTAAGGATGATCAAGGCGAGTCACGATGGTACTCATCTGGACGCTAAACGAATTCCGACGTTCTTCCTCTACTCCTTATTTGTCAATGATTCTACATATTTCGTCAATATGTTTTCTTTATTTTACATACCCACAAGGGCATTCCAGATAGTAATGATCATCTTACTTGAATTATGGAAGTTGACTTACCCAGAAGGTGTTCGCGCATTTCCCCAAAACTCCGAGATTCATCAGCTGATACCTTAGATATTCTTTCTTCTTCGCCAATGGTGTAGTTGGTCTTCTTATTTCTTCAAAAAGAACACTTCTGACATTCGTTTCTATTGTTTATTACCTTCTCCCGTTTCCTAGCAACCGATCGTCTATTCTCAGATTAGCGCTATTTCAACGCTGACTCTACAGAGTCATGCCTACTTTGAGTTTTTCCAATCATGCACTCATACAAGCTCAACGCTTCCTCTGGTTTTTTCTAAATTGTTTAATTCTCTTCCCTCTAATCTTAAAAGCCTTCCATTCTCATAATTCAAGCTTGAATTCAAATGTTATCTATTTTCAACCCTCGTGTAGTGTGTTCATTAATTTTACCTTATAAATGTCTCACAAAAGTAGTTACGGTTGTTCATGGATTTGCATGGCATGTGCTGTGTTCTGTGTCCCTTTTTTCAATATGTGTTTGTGTGAAGCAGCATCGACTGGCTTGTATTTTATTAGGAGATGCTTGAAAAACGGGGAACGCTACAGGGTGAGTTTTTTTAATCTGAAAACTTTGATCGAGGGTTAAGGCTATAATCGCTTACATAGAAAAGATCTCCATTTAACAAACAATTCGCGATCTGTCGGGTGTTAACACAGTCATAAATAATTCATCTGTTAGGAACTGGCGATTTCGGGCTATAGGTATACCCGTTCAGAGTAAAACAAATTGTATATAAAAATGCCGACAAAGGAAGCTAAATCAAATCGGTGGATTTGTGTGGAATTGAAGGTGGGTGGACGGACCGATCACGAGCCTATTGTGACCAGTTAACTTCCGGATTCAGCATCGAACTATGCTATGTATATCGATCGTAAAAATCTCGCAACAAAGCACGTTTAAAATCATTATAAAGAATTTATTCATGATCTTCAAAGATGCGACAAAGAACCGGCAGTTTTAATGAAACTGTTCATAACGCACACGTGGTATATCGCTCTTGGGTCCATACCTTACCCCGTTGCATCTGTGCCGTTCAGTTCTTGAAAGGCCAGCGCCGACAACTTGTTTTCCGGGCAGATGAGTTATTTATGTTTTTTTGACAACAAAGAAGAGACCATACCAGCTCTCAATAAGGGATAATTATTGTGAGCATGCAATTTTCAGACTAACGCTCATAAAAAACTTCTAGATATTTTTAGTTCGCCCTGTACTATTAGCATTCAACGAAGCAATATTTTTTTCCATTGTATTATTTAATTTTTTTCTCTTCTATTACTTTATTTTGTTATATAATTGCAATGGAAATAAATTTAGTTGTTTACTTTCAAATAAGAAACATACATGCACTTTATTTGAAACTGACATATTGAACTTTTGGCCAAGAACATTTTTCATGTTATAGTATCTTTTTAAGTAAAATTAAAGGTAAACTTGTTATATTTCTTACAACTTCCAATCGAAAGAAACCTTTTTTAATTCTATTAAGTACATAAACTGTTTGTACAAAATGTGAGTAGCCCTTAGTAGAAGCACAAATCTGTGGTAGAGACTACTAGGGAAAAAAGGAAGTACCGAGCGGACCGAGAAGAGGTTACGTTCAAGCAAAATGAAAGAACATTACAAATTGATAATATATATTCTATACGTAGAATAAAAGAGGTTAATATTTACATACAATAATATACGTCAGTAAATGTATCTACTATAAATATAAAAGCTATACTTATATAGCCACAAAAATTGTACTCCCTTTGGCGTAAACTAACAAGAAGATGTTCGGTCATCCGTTGTTACTTTCCTCTTCGATATTCGTTCTCCTCTTTCTCAATTAAGGCCTTATGTTTGCTTTGCCTTTGTTAGATGGGAAAACCTACGGTATGGCGGCTGGGTGAGGATCATAGATTGTTTCTCTATAATCCGTCAGCGGTCTTCACAAGTCCTTTGACTGGTCAAAATCAAGAACTTGGAGTTCCAAAGGACCTTTACCTTTGCAATGACAATAATGCACTTGGGTCGCACATGGTTTTGTATCGTCCGCCCGGTGCCACCATTAGGTTTGTACTTATAGGTTATGCATTATAAAACAGCGTTGTAAAACTGCATTACGCCAGAGATATCTCTGATTACACATTCTTAAACAGTGACTGTACATTCCTTTCTTGGTCTGCGCACAGATTCGTAGGTCTGTGGTGGGTCTGAATCTCAGTATCTAGTAATTTGTATGCCTTGGGAGATTATTATCCCGAATCTTTTTTATGTGCTAAGAGCCTTCAAATACTAAGTGTAGCTTAGAGGTTTCTCCAGGGCCGAGGATCCCCACAATATGTTGGAGTCATCGCAATGTTGAATTAGTTTAGATTAATAAAAAGAATATGCAAATTTTATTATGAGCAGTGATAATAAACTTTACATAGCAAGGCATAGTTCATAAAACCACAGACAATATGCAGATAATCTCCATGTAAAATTAACCTGAAGATGCATAGCAACGATATGCGAAACGTCGTTTAAATAAAGAAACATGTTAAAATCCAAGAAATTAAAAAAAATTAAAATGCAAATATACAATGATAATATATAATGAATTACTTTATAATTATAAGAATGTACTCACATGTGCATCCAGTCAATAATAATTATTGTAAAACCACATAACCTTGCCTCTCTTTATATAATTTTCATTCGATTTTCAAGGATTTAAATATTAGTTTGCATGTTTAGATTTTAAATGTCACGAAAAGGCAAACAAGGGAGAGACTGACATTATATATTCATAGTAGCCTTTGATATTAAGAACAATCGAATAATAAATATGGCACTCTTTTTCTTTGGGATATTGTGCTTTCAGGTTCTTTAAAATATTGTTATGACATAATTTTCGTATTTAAAACATATAGGAGATTGTATCTACATATTTATGTATACAAACTGTAGTAAATCAATTAATTGTTAATTTATATTTCCAACACGTATTGACATAATAATGACACTTTCTTTACTGGAGAAATTACAGGTTCCTGTAATGTAAGTTTCCAGGTAAGAGGTTACCATGTGTCAACTAATTGGGACCTGTTTATATTTTCGCTAGAAAGTGCCCAAGGGCTAAAATGGTGCGTATGCATAGCAAATATTATTGAAAAATTATTATTTCTAACTTAATGCTCGAGACAACACATCGCGCTATCTCAGGGCGTTTCAACATTTACTTAACTTTGAGATAAAAACGTATATGTATTGCTTGGTATGTGCTAATTAAGTCAAAAACAATCACAAGATAAGCAAGATTAACGAATGTACAAAAAAACATGTATATGCAACTACATACATAAATGTATAAAAATATATTTGGTGCAATTTTATTTCTAAGCTATTCTGTTCTTAAGAATTCATATTTACAGTTGCTTATTGTTTATAAATATCTATTTAACTTTAATATTCTATGAATAATCTCATTATTTGCAGTACTTGTATTATATTTGAAAAGTTCAGTCTAGTTGGTTAATATTATTCCATGAGGGGAAAGTAAATGCATGCCCAAACGACAAACGAAATGCAAAGTCCGATGAGAGTGTAAGATCTTTGTTTATCCCATCCTACGAGGATTTGCTGAGGTTTTCCCTTTTGGGACTTCACCGGCATCCCAACTATCTGAAATAAAAATATTACCAAATGATAAAATTATTAAATTCACTTTTTAGCTTATAAGCTACAACCGGACCTCACTGAAATCTCTAGCCTGAATATCTTTAAGTCTGTAATACATTCTTAATCTGAAGATACTCTCATTAATTATTAAATTTTATGAATGTGAACAGATATAATTGTATGATTGACGTTTAGATGATGTACGGTCTATGATGTACAGCTAGGATAAACATATATTTCTTTTACTTACCGAAGAGTTCCTCGAGGTTAAAACTTCCGTACTCGCGTTAGAATTCATATTTGTGATGCACTTAACCGTTGTAACAATGGGACCACTGGCTGTTATCAAAGTGTTTGAAGATATTATTTTATTTGATTACCACGAAAGGCACTTTTCTATTGAACCGTTATCTCTGAGCACGTATTATTGCTTTTCTTGCGAAGGCACTGTCCGTGCGATTAGCAGAATAAGCATTAAAAAACGCATCAATAATCGCAATAATGAGGTGTGACAAGGAATTCTTCCATTTGTCTAGCGAAATTCACTTTTGAGTCGCAGTAAAAGTCCGCACGATTGCAAACTCAGATGATGTGTGTTTGGGATTCACGTATTATGTCAGTACAATGTTGCCTTTACCGAGTAGATTACCTTGAAGATAAAATCATATAAATAATTCAAATTACCTGGGTCGAAATTGTTTTATAATTATTGCCGTTCGTGCTGGTGGCATTACCTGAGGAACGGTTCAAATCGGGTTTAAATCTGCATTTGCATGTACTTAAACCAATAATAAATAAAATACGACAAATTAGAACAAAACGTAAAAGTATATTTATGTAATTGTTATTAGTGGGCCTACTTTTACATTCGCAAAAAGAGAATAGAAATAAATTAAATATCAGTACACTTATCTACGTAGAAGATATATGTTTAAAATTACAATTATTATAATTAGTAGAGTTGGAAGCACTGGTTTTGTTGTATGTTACGTGTAATAAAATATGCAAAAAATATACACGAGTGTAATAAAAAAATTAACAAAAATGTTAAATTAAAATATGCATATAGGTAACAAAATTCCTTTAAATAAATATTCTACACCTTAAAGTAGGGTATATTTTAATTAAGTTTTACTGGATATTCTAAATTTAGTGTTTTTATTTAAAGTTTAATATGTCGCTAAAATTAGAAAAACAATTAAAAATAAGAGTACAAATTTGTAAAGAAAGATCGTTCTGGAATTGCAATACAATTTTTAATTCCGTAGACTTGCGTGGGAGCGTTTTATTCTAACGGTTTACTTACTATACACTTAGAAATAATATCACAATAAATCCAGTTGGCTTAAAGTCGTATACACTATTATCCAGACCACGAAAAGGATTATCAGTGAGACGCAGAAAACGGTTTTGTAGTGATGCCAAGGACTGTCTGCATCACTAGGCTTCAACTTTTCCCCAGCTCTTCGGCACACGTCTGGTTTGCAAGAAGGTCCTGGTTGGTTGGTAGTGCCGTTGGTAGTGTGCACTACTGTTAGCTCTGTGCCTGTGCCTGGATCCTTGACGAATCCGGCATTGTCCATCTAAAAAGGAAATTCGGTTGTAAAATTTTATTAAAGATATAAATTTTTTTTAATTCGTTATGGTAATACGATTGATTCCGAACAGTTATTTAAACTGTTGCAACATCAGCCGAATATTAATTGCTCTACTATTATAACCGACGGTTTAATAAAATACAAAAACGGTATTGTCCCCACTTCTTGAGGAATTTGTTATCAGGAGCTCCGAGTGCATACAGTTATTTTTTACGACTTTTTATTATTTGAGTCATTTAGCAAATCGTGTAGTTGAATCGTGTGGAAACCTAGGCCACGTTCAGATTCTCTTAATAACTAGTTTGCGTAAATAATAATAATAATCATATCTATATGCAATTGCAATTTGAGCAATTGAAATGGTGCTGGTCAGCCAAAGTTCATATATCTGGTCGCAGGGATTATGCCATATTATTTTATAGCCATATTTTCTATAAAATAAGATAATGATAATATCTAGCGGGCGGAGAGTAGGTTAACAAAAGGCATTTGCATGTAAGATAACAGCGCCGCGTTGCGACAGCATTAACACATTGTTGTTAACAACCTTATCGTTATTACAGTAAAAAGAAGGAAACGAATCGAAAAAAATATGTCAAAGTTACTTTTTTCTTGGGGGCCATCGATGCGGACGTTTCGATACACTTCTCTTGGTCCTCTTCAGAGCAGCATCGACCGGCCATTGATCAAGGTAGGCTGCACTTCTTTAAGCCGCCCACATGTTGCTTGGATCACAGGTTACTTCAACAACACATCTTCACCTCAACTAGTCATTGCGATACCGGCGGCTTGCACCACATATATTTGCTTGCACTTATGTTAGTCACAGTATTATCGTGCAAACGTTCATGTGCTACGCCGACCGATTTCGAAATGGTAACATATTTGTCGTCCCGAAGCCACAGGCCATATTGTAGAGGGATTTTTGAATGGAGGTTAACCTTTGATTAGCTTTATCAGTTACAGTGGTTCAACTGCGGTTCTGTTATAGCACGTATCTTCTTAAGCAAACAACATGAAGAACGTTGCGCCGTTGCATGGGGGACGTGGTGGGATTATAATTAAAATCGAAAAAATACTTTTAATAAAACTATTCAAATACTCCATTTATTAATAACGCAAATCTTATTGATATTACTATTATTACCACTATTATTATTATTATGTATTATTTATTATACACCCACCAATATTTTCTGTCAGTCATATGATTTATTTTGATACTTTTTTTCTTGCATGAATACGTTATATTCCTGATTATTTATACTTAAATACTTGAATACTCGGCATGCCTGCACCTTTTGAGAATCACATTTATTTGGCCAATAAAAGCCAAACAAAAACTTTATTATCACTATCATTAGAGCCTAGAGTTGTTATCGTATTTTTCTATTGGAGGTTGTTAACGTTACTCTACGTTAACACTACTTACAAGACGTTCTCTTTCTCACGACAAACACAACTAACAAGAAATACTCACCGATATTTTCGTTACATCATATGACTTCATTTTTCCCAGATACCGAATAATTTATTTAACTACGTTTTTTATAGGAAACCGCACTGCACAACAATAGTCAAGGCCCTCAACTGTTGTCGCCTCGGCACTTAACAATGGACAGGAGTTCGAACATAGCCATATGTAAGTTTGAAATGCAAACGAATAGAATATTATGTGTAAAGGTTTAAACTAACATAACCGTCCCAATAGCGCCCAATAATATTCTCTCGGTGTACCAGTACCACTTCCAGCGGAGCACTTTACCAGATGGAATTCACTCACTCTCGTTTTCTATAAATTACTTTCACTCCGCAAGATTTTTCAACGACCTAATGCAGATTTTGTTCGGCTAGCGAACCGTTAAAGCGCTCTATTTGATGTCAACGCCCGAATTTTATTCCACTATAGGATATACACGCTTACTTATAAGCATATTATGCTTCGATTTTAATTAGTGTTACTTTTAGTAGGTATTTTTAATAAGTATCTTAGTAGGTATTTTTCATAGGCTACTTTTTTGAGTAGGAAATCTAAACCAAAGCATTAGCAACCGAATTAGCGACCGAGCTAAACTGTTTTCGAGATGAATAAACGATTTGCGACAGTCGTAACGTCGTTACTGTATGAAAATAAGACTGTTTTGTAAATAACGCTGATAATTTGCATGATTATTTATCTTTGCTTTAATACTTTTGCGCGCATTTGTGAACAGTTTCTCTCTAGCAGTCATATGTACCCTTGAATTCTTTCTTTACAACAACAACATATAATTTATGTGGCAACACTAACGGTTTTAATTAAGTAAACAGTATTCCTGGTGGAATAGGGTATTAGTGGTACACCCAAATATCTTTGTTATTTTTCACAATAACTAGTAAAATAAAACAAAAATTTACAAAAATGATTGAAGTTTAGAAATGACATTCAAGCAAGGATTCTTCGCCTGTTCGGAACTTTTCGTGCTAGCGGAAGTGATATTAAAATTTTCATTTGGAAAAGGTAAAATATAATTTTCATGTGTTCATAATCTTATTCTTCGCTTCCAGTATTAAGGCATTTTGTATTTGTTTTGATTTGAGTTGTCGACTTATTGTTCCACATAAAACTTATTTAATTTGAATTAGTTTAGTAGGTAATAAATAAATTTAGAGGTACTTTTCAGAAGGCGACCTGTTTCATCGAATGTATTAACAAGTCTCTAAATGATTTATACAGGCAAATATTCAATTTTGCACTAATAAAAAAACACGATGTAGTTCCACTTAAGTAAAAAAGATAAAGGGTCAAAAATGGAGGAAATTTAACAGGTGTACATTTTTTTAGAGGCTAAAAATCGATGAAACTGGTTACCTTCTGATGGTAGACAAAGGGCCGACGTCCACATTTTTCTTAAATTGAAATTTGAAAACTTACCTTATATTTACATATTGTATTGCAGATTGGTCAATTTTTCCGCGCATTTCAACTTTCTTCCTATACAAATATACGCACCGTTTAAATTTATAAAAATGAAATAATAGTTGTGTATGTATGTACACTCGTAGAAAAGTTTAATGTCCGTTTTTTGTTGACCGCGCATAACGTTTGCACTGAAGGGTCGTAATCTGATCTATAAATACAGCAGAATACTAATATAGGCTAAAATATAACAACGATATACGCAGCCAACAAAAAACGGACATTTAATTGTTCTCCGAGTGTACATTAACAACTTCAATCTTGATATTCACTAACGTATCACCCTTCGTTCATGTCTTGCCAACACGACCGGCCTGCCGCCTTCTTATCCTTGAATAAAATTCTTTAGTCGTGTGACGAATAAAATGAAATTATTATATATTTAAACAAATAAGACACTAAACATTTGAAAATTAACTAAAGAAACCTATGGCTATTAAGATACTAAAGGTTCAAGAAAATAAGCTAAAGAAACCTAGGGTTATTGAGAAACTGAAGGTTCAAGAAAATAAGCTAAAAAACCTAGGGCTATTAAGATACTCAGGGCCAGTTGCACCTACAAAACTAATCATGAGTTAAAGTTAACCACTAGTTTCCCCATTAGTTTTATATTGAGTTAACTATAACTGAATATTAACTAGTTATTATTCTATTGGTGCAACTGGCCCTCAAAGTCCAAGAAAATAAAATAAATAGGGCTATTCAGACACTTAAGGTTCAAGAAAATAAGTTAAAAAACCTAGGGCTATTAAGACACTAAAGGGTCAAGAAAATAAGTTGAAGAATCTAGGGGTATTAAGACACTAAAGGGTCAAGAAAATAAGTTGAAGAATCTAGGGGTATTAAGACACTAAAGGGTCAAGAAAATAAGTTAAAGAACCTAGGGGTATTAAGACACTAAAAATTCAAGAAAATAAGTTGAAGAACCTAGGGGTATTAAGACAATAAAGGGTCAAGAAAATTAGCTTAAAAACCTAGAGCTATTAAGGCACTAATGGGTCAAGAAAATAAGTTAAAAAAAACTTAGGGATATTAAGACACTAAAAGGTCAAGAAAATTAGCTTAAAACCCCAGGGCTATTAAGACACTAAACAGTCAAAAAAATAAGTTAAAAAAACCTAAGGGTATTAAGACACTAAAGGGTAAAGAAAATAAGTTGAAGAACCTAGGGGTATTAAGACACTAAAGGGTCAAGTAAATAAGTTAAAGAACCTAGGGGTATTAAGACACTAAAGACTCAAGAAAATAAGTTAAAGAACCTAGGGGTATTAAGACACTAAATACTCAAGAAAATAAGTTAAAGAACCTAGGGGTATTAAGACAATAAAGGGTCAAGAAAATTAGCTTAAAAACCTAGAGCAATTAAGGCACTAATGGGTCAAGAAAATAAGTTAAAAAACCTACGGGTATTAAGACACTAAAGGGTCAAGAAAATTAGCTTAAAACCACAGAGTTATTAAGACACTAAACAGTCAAAAAAACCTAGGGGTATTAAGACACTAAAGGGTAAAGAAAATAATTTCAAGAACCTAGGACTATTAAGACACTAAAGGGCCAAGAAAATAAGATAAAAAAACCTAGGTCTATTAAGACTCTTAATTGTCAAGAAAATAAGATTAAAAAACCTAGGGGTATTAAGACACTAAAGGGTCAAGAAAATAAGTTAAAAAAACCTAGTGGTATTAAGACACTAAAGGGTCAAGAAAATAAGTTAAAGAACCTAGGGGTATTATAACACTAAAGGGCCAAGAAAATAAGTTAAAAAAACCTAGGGGTATTAAGAAACTAAAGACTCAAGAAAATAAGTTAAAGAATCTAGGGATATTAAGACAATAAGGGGTCAAGAAAATTAGCTTAAAAACCTAGAGCTATTAAGGCACTAATGGGTCAAGAAAATAAGTTAAAAAAACCTAGGTGTATTAGACATTAAAGGGTCAAGAAAATTAGCTTAAAACCCCAGGGCTATTAAGACACTAAACAGTCAAAAAAATAAGTTAAAAAACCTAGGGGTATTAAGACACTAAAGGGTAAAGAAAATAAGTTAAGGAACCTAGGAGTATTAAGACACTAAAGGGCCAAGAAAATAAGATAAAAAAAACCTAGGTCTATTAAGACTCTTAATTGTCAAGAAAATAATATTAAAAAACCTAGGGGTATTAAGACACTAAAGGGTCAAGAAAATTAGCTAAAAAACCTAGAGCTATTAAGACACTAAAGGGTCAAGAAAATAAGTTAAAGAACCTAGGGCTATTAAGATACTAAAGAGTCAAGAAAATAAGATAAAAAAACCTAGGGGTATTAAGACACTAAAGGGTCAAGAAAATAAGTTAAAGAACCTAGGGCTATTAAGATACTAAAGAGTCAAGAAAATAAAATAAAAAAAACCTAGGGGTATTAAGACACTAAAGGGCCAAGAAAATAAGTTAAATATCCTAGGGCTATTAAGATACTAAAGAGTCAAGAAAATAAGATAAAAAAAACCTAGGGGTATTAAGACACTAAAGGGTCAAGAAAATAAGTTAAAGAACTTAGGGGTGTTAAGACACTAAAGGGTCAAGAAAATTAGCTTAAAAACCTAGGACTATTAAGATACTAAAGAGTCAAGAAAATAAGATAAAAAAATCCTAGCGCTATTAAGGCACTAAAGGGTCAAGAAAATAAGTTAAAAAAACGTAGGGTTATTAAGACACTAAAGGGTCAAGAAAATTAGCTTAAAAACCTAGGGCTATGAAGACACCAGAGTGTCAAGAAAATAAGTTAAAAAGACCTAGGGGTATTAAGACACTAAAGGGTCAAGAAAATTAGCTTAAAACCCTAGGGCTATTAAGGCACTAAAGGGTCAAGAAAATAAGTTAAAGACCCTAGGGGTATTAAGACACTAAAGGGTCAAGAAAATTAGCTTAAAAACCTAGGGCTATTCAGACACTAAAGAGCCAAGAAAATAAGTTAAAGAACCTAGGGCTATTAAGATACTAAAGAGTCAAGAAAATAAGATAAAAAAAACCTAGGGGTATTAAGACACTAAAGAGTCAAGAAAATAAGTTAAAAAACCTAGGGGTATTAAGACACTAAAGGGTCAAGAAAATAAGTTAAAAAAACCTATGGGCATTAAGACACTAAGAATTCAAGAAAATACGGTAAAAAACCTAGGGGTATTAAGACACTAATGGGTCAAGAAAATACGGTAAAAAATCTAGGGGTATTAAGACACTAAGAATTCAAGAAAATACGGTAAAAAACCTAGGGGTATTAAGACACTAAGAATTCAAGAAAATACGGTAAAAAACCTAGGGGTATTAAGACACTAAGAATTCAAGAAAATACGGTAAAAACCCTAGGGGTATAAAGGCACTAAGAATTCAAGAAAATACGGTAAAAAACCTAGGGGTATTAAGACACTAATGGGTTAAGAAAATTATGTAAAATACCTAGGGCTATTAAGTCACTAAGAATTCAAGAAAATACGGTAAAAACCTGGGGTATTAAGACACTAAAGGATCAAGAAAATTAGCTATAAAACCTTGGGCTATTAAGTCACTAAGAATTCAAGAAAATACGGTAAAAAACCTAGGGGTATTAAGACACTAAATGGTCAAGAAAATAAGTTTAAAAAAACCTAGAGGTAATAAGACACTAAAAAGTCAAGAAAATTAGTTAAATAAATATGGAGTGGTCTTCACTCGACTTTCTCGCAAGTTTCTAAGTTGCACTAGACATGATAAGACAGATTCACATTAGGATTCAAAACGATTTTTGAATAATTTTATTATACACACATGCATATTTAAAAAAAAATATGTTAAAAAAACCTAGAGGTATTAAGACACTAAAAGGTCAAGAAAATTAACTAAAAAACCTAGGGCTATTAAGTCACTAAGAATTCAAGAAAATACGGTAGAAAACCTAGGGGTATTAAGACACTAAAGGGTCAAGAAAATAAGTTAAAGAACCTAGGGGTATTAAGACACTAAAGGGTCAAGAATATAAGTTAAAGAACCTAGGGGTATTAAGACACTAAAGGGCCAAGAAAATAAGTTAAAAAAACCTAGAGGTAATGAGACACTAAAGGGTCAAGAAAATAAGTTAAAAAAACCTAGAGGTATTAAGACACTAAAAGGTCAAGAAAATTAGCTAAAAACCCTAGGGCTATTAAGTCATTAAGAAATCAAGAAAATACGGTAAAAACCTAGGGGTATTGAGACACTAAAGGGTCAAGAAAATTAGCTATAAAACCTAAGGCTATTAAGACACTAAGAATCCAAGAAAATACGGTAAAAAACCTAGGGGTATTAAGACACTAAAGGGTCAAGAAAATATGCTAAAAAACCTAGTGCTATTAAGACACTAAAAGTTCAATAAAATAAGCTAAAAACCTAGAGCTATTAAGACACGAAAATAAGCTAGATTCAATATATAATATTTAACTTTACAACAACAATAAAAAATTCATCATCCTTGCAAAAACTAACTAAAATAAGTAGAAACTTAAATTCTAATTAAATTGATAAATCGTGCGGTCCTACAAAAGCGACAATTATAGAGGTTTCTATTCGTAATTTTGTGTAGTATTTATTTTGCACGTCCGCAACTTTTTCATTCGGACAAATGTTTGACAAAAATAAATTTAAACAGTTACTTAAGGCCATAAAATCTCCATATAATTTCCGGTGGACCCGGAAGTTCTGAACAGGTGTTAAATACCTACTTAAATATCATTTCTAAGGTTATAAGAAGTATATCAAATTTCATTAAGTATACAATATTTCGAATAGTAAACAAGCATTATTTCAAAGACGAAGTAAAATTCAAAGGCCCTTAGTAAATAAGAGTTTGTAATTCGCCGCATGATTTATTAATAGAGGCTGATAAAATCAAGTTTTAATTGTAATTCATTCGTTAAAATTCTTTACTGAAAACAAGATGTATATAAAAAAGAGTATGTAGTCTTTATTTAATAGCAGTCATAAAACCAATGCTATTTATTATAAACAAATATAAACGAATGTTCAAAACATAAAACGAAACAAATGTCCAAACGTAATTTTCTGAAGGGGAGAAAAGCATTTGTTCTGATATTTAAAAATTTAAATGCGAAGATTAATTTCGGCTAGAAGTCGGAGGGATGTCGTAGTATTTAGCATTATTTATTAAAGTTTTAATTAAAAATTTTAATTGCATTACCTGTTTCGGGTACATAATTCGCCTCGCCATCTCCCTAAACAAAATCCACATTTTGTCCGCAAACGAACTTCTATTGTGGTTTTGGGATTTTCTTTGCCTCCCGTTGCACAGTAGCAGTTTTGTGGAATCTAATCAGAGAAATATGTTTAAATATTAAATCGGCTGTTACAATAAAACAATAATCGCTTGATACGCACGGGTTTATTAACAAAAATGAATCTCGCTTAAGAATTTACTCACACAAAAATGCCACTGTGCCTTGTGGCTTTAATTTTTTTATAATGCCGTTTCTACTATAATATGGAATAATACGGAATGGATTATGTTTAATAGTATGTAAGTCGTGCGTATATGGCATACATACAATTCAACCAATAATACCATACTATTGTTAGTGAATCTTATCTATGGTAGTTTGGTTTAAAATGTCACACATAAAAGGAATAATAATAAGACTAATGCCAGATAATAATAACCTCTCCGAAAACGTCATTTGCGGCTTTTGCGATCGCAAAGGCAAAGGTTCTCCGTTTTCCAGGATCCGCTCGCGCCGGCCTTTGGCAAGTCGCGCCCTATCAGAAATTTTGACGTTTTCGTGAATTTGGTTTTGAATGTCGGCAATATTGACAAGTTATAATAGCGGAAGTCGCTTTAACTGGACTACAGAGAGGACCCTCGCCGGAAACGAGGACCTGTGACACTCACCTGCTTCTCCAGGAACCACATCCTACCCCATGGTCTACGCCGTTTGGACTTCAAGGTATTAAAAACTTGTACGGCATTCTGACGTTACTGTTTGTCATGTCAACGATTTTGGTTAGAAAATTGCGCATTTTTCAGCCTTGCCTGATGATGGCGGGAACGCCAGAGGCCTCCCTCCGAAGACGAGGCAACTTTTCCGAGAAACTCCTCTCTTACGGCCTCCTGCGACGAATGATTGAAGGGAGTGGTTTCGACTAAAGTTCAACTTCACATTGTCCCCCGTGAGAATAATATATGGGTTATGTGAATAACACGAGTGAATAAGACTAGCTCCCGTGGAAGAAAATGAATGGAATAATACGATTGGTTAAGTGCAATAGACTGGATCATTGAATAATGACCCTTCTCTTTAACAATCAGCCAGCAATTGAGCTTTATATACGTTGTACAGTAAATTAGAATCACCGGTGTAGTCCAGTCGGTGACACATAAAAATGTGTTCCTATTGACATCTGATATTTTAGGTTTTCGCCGTTATCATTGCCTAGAAAAGCAAAAGGTATAAGTGAAAACCTTGATTTGGGTCTAAAGATGAAACAAAAAAATACTAGAATGAATAATCCTAATAAGTGTATTCTAAGTATAGTTTCAAGGCGACCGATTTCGTTGTTTGCTACAGCATCATCAGGACTTCGTGGTTAATATAGAGACATGATGAAGCTGTCAAAAATGAAACTAGCAATGTGGGCGATATATATCTTTATATGGTATATAAAGGGTTACATCATTAAATCAATAATTAAGTAAATAAATAAACAATTAAAACGTGTATAACAAAAATGTATACACATAGTAAGCTGATTATTCCCAAAAATTCACGGCGACTTCAAGTTATGCAAAAAAGAGAATACTTATAAATAACTAGGTGTACGTTTGGTTGTCTATCTCTGCCAATCATAAATGCATAACAAAACATTACTTTCTTTATTTGTAAATGTTAATCTAAAGGTTTAACATTTTTGTTATTATTATTATTATTATAAAAAATAGGTATTAAATGCAAAATAAAACCCCCATAAAGTTTTTCTATTTTTATTAAATAATTTTCTGTTACGTACATATTGCAGCAGTCAAATCCTTAAAATGCCATTAAACACAAAAATACTGAAAAGTGAGAAATCGTTGATGTTTCGAAGGGCAAAAACAAGGTAGCTTAGCGTTTAATTTTAAAATCATTGAAGCTGCCAGTTTTTATCTCCTTCTCGTTGCGGAACATGGCCTTCGTGATTTTCGACTTCGGACTGCCGACAGTTTGGAGCCATTTTTTCCTGAAACACCGATGGAAGAGTTAATTTAAAAATATATTCGGGCGGTAACTTACATTTCCCTTATTTTCTCCTCTTCGCCTTCAAGAACCCCCTGCACTGTTCCCGTGTCGGTATTCATGCACCAGCCCTTCAGACCCAGGGCTTTGCTTTTTTCTTGTGTGTACTTCGACATGAAATATAAGAAAATTGTACGAAACTAAATAATTATGTTTTTTTAATAAATATTTTGGGTATGAAGGTCTGTATTCAAATTAAAACTATTAAAATTTTAATTGCAAAAAAAATTACAAAATTATACATCATTTTTGTATTATTACCCTGATGAAATTTAAAGCAATAAACAAAATAAGGATCTAAATACCCAATATATATAGAATTAAAAATATAACTACAGATTAAAGAAGAATAATAAATAAAAAACACAAATAATTAATACTAAAGTAATTTAAAATAATAAAAGAATATGTGTAAGTAAAGTGATCAGGTCACCTTCGTCGCCATAGCTTTTCTCACAGGATATATACATACCTTCCTGAAAAACACTCCTGAAACAAATAAATTGGCGATATTAGTGAGGATTAATGCTTTTTAAATCTTAAAAAAACAATTTACCTTGCACTTTCCCGAATACTTCGAATTCGACCTGCAGTTTCCTCGAATACATCTCGCTGTTCTCAAAATTTGAATCTTGAAGTTGAGTGATTAAAAAACAACAGCTGATCGCAACTATATAAACAAACATTTGGCAGCTGGGATTTCTGTTTGATCGATAATAGTACACGTGTGGGGCGGTGCGTGCGCAGTCCCCTAGGTGGCGCTGGCGTAAACTAACGAATTTCACGTATTTATTTTTTTAATAATTCAGCTTTAACGCCTTGTCTCACCGGTTAGACCGATAGGAAGATCCCCGATTGATTATCGATGTCAGTTGAGTTTTATTATCGCTATTATCGGTCCGAGTACGGACGCTCAGTAACTGCGACTTGCGTTTAGCACGGATCACCACCGCGAACTGTCAGAGAAGGCAAATGTTGCAATTTGTCAAAAGCAAATTCTCGTCTCGTGAATTTTAGAGCGGTAGTTCGTGTGTTGCTATTGTGTCGGCTGTCCGTATTCAAATGTGTGTGATTGATAGTCAATCAAAACGGCACAATGACGACTATGCTAGTGTCAGTGGCTGAGTTCTCCAATATTCTCTCCGTTCTTGCAGTATTACTGTGTTTCTGTGCCATGATCCTGTTTATCACTAGGTACGTTTCGCACTGTCCTTCTTGGGCATTTTCCAGATCTATATTTAGATGCTAAGGTGGGCCACATCATAACAAACTGTGAATTTGTGCATTGGTATTTGTGGGAAAACAATAAGGACAAAACAATATACAGGGTGGTCCAATTCAGTATGGGACCAATTCAGACCTCAATTCAGTATATTTTCAATTATTTTTTTTTACATATTGAATCGGTTTGCACATAAGAACACATTTATAAAGATACTTTGAATAATTTTATTTGTTTGCTAAAATAGCTTACATAAACTATAGGTAGTTTACGAATATAACAAAATATTACTACGAAAATTGAAAGTGAACCGAAACAATTATCATTTTCACTGTACGTACATTTTATTTAGTAATTATTTACAAAACTTTATAGTTTAACGTGTTCTTTTCTAATTATAACTTATATTCAGTTTAAGGTGATATACCACATGATTGTCATTGTTGTCACATTCGTGGAACTGTGTTAAACACATATGTTTTAATTTTAACTCAAACAGAAATAGCCACAATTTTTTCCCGTTTATTTATTCCCATATTCAAAAATAATTATAACCCTGCCCCGTGTAGAATGTTATTGTTAGCATCATTATTACCATTGCCCATACATTTGCGGTTTATTACCTCCGATTAATGTTTATGGTTGTAAGAAATACGAATAATCAGTGTGTATGAACTCACCTTTATTGTATATTTTAATAACAGTATTAATAATAATAAGATTGTCTAAAAGCAGCAATGTGATTTTTTATTAAGTAAAAAAATAATTTTTTTTAAATTTTAGAAACATGATGGTGCTGCGAGTACACGGAGAAGAAATGATGTTCCCTGGCACTTTGCACCCCGTTCCTCACAGGATTCCCCAAATGAATATGATGAAAGTGCATATTCCTTTTACTTTTAAGCTTCTAGAAACGTCTAAGTCATCTTATTCCGGTGAGTAACTATTTTTAATTATAATTAAAAATACTTCGAGTAAGTTATTCTAATAATAATTGAAACTTTTAAAGAAAAAGTTAAGTAATATACAAATTAAATAAATCTCAACTCATGTATTAAATGAGAAATCCCTTTAGTTAGTGTCTACAAGCATGTCCTACACCATGTAGCAGCCACTTCTTGAATGATTGTGTTTACGAATGTATTTCAAGGATTTCTAGTCTGCAAACAACGCTTTGGATATAACTTATTGGAAATTGTTTCCTGGACGGTCTACTCCATAAAATAACCATTGCTAAATACTTTACAGAAATTTTTGTGACATTTGCGTATGTTTCTTCGGAAAGGCACAATTTAATATCTATTTTAGGAACTTTTCTCGCGCGCATTTTATTATGGCCGTTTATTAAGGCTCTTAGCTATGTATTAGCGTATCTATTTAACGTAGGTATACGCGAATGCTCTGCGTATATAGTGTTAAACCACATAGTTAAACTCTCTATCTATAATACATCTATTTATTCTAGTAAATTGATAAATGTATGTGCAGAAGCTTAATCAATATATCTGCAGAGAACTGGCGAACTATCGAACAAGTTGGCCCAGAGTGCTTTACGGTTTGGAACGGGTCTTTGAGCCGGCAAACAATTGCAAAATCTCGGTCAAATCTTATGCAATGCGCCGTAATAGTACGGGGCACATGGAGAAAGTTAAAATTCTGAATTGCATCCAACACGTTTCTATCTCAGTGATACGCGTCAGATCCAGTCCCATAGCCTTCTTTGCATCTAAACTAGACCCATCAATTTTGATGTACCTCTTGATAGTTAATAATATTACCTAAAATTTGCCCAATTTTTATGAATCTCAACGGTTTAACTTGTTATTAAAATCAATACAGAAGATTGAGAGTTGTGCTCCGAGGAATTGTGGTTCCATGCCAGAAACTACTAATAAGTTAACTGTTTGTAACGGAAAAGAACTCTAGCTTAGCTCGCCAGATGAAAGAAAGGCCTTGGCCGACATTGCGGTGCAATTTTCTAAGAGTTTCTTAATAAATTGTTGCACAGTAAGAAGCTGCTTCAAGATATTTAGTTTATGGTTATTTATTTTATGGGTAAATTAGCTACGAATTTTGTTCGCTTTCGATGACTTAATCGAAGTTTTTTTTAGCGCATTCGTTTCGTCTAACTGAGGGAAACTTGCCTAAAATTTTATAGCTTTAAGCACTTGGAGCAGTAAGTGCATTGTCTAGTACAGACGTATCGGTCAGTACAAGAAGATAAAATGTATAAAAGGGGGAAAGTTTGATGTGTATTTAAGTGCTTACACGCTTGGCCTTTTACTTTTAAGTTTTTAGAAAATATTGTTTCGTTATTTTTAGAATATAGTCACAATCCGTCTAGACGTGTAATTAGTACAGGGTGTTCGGTTTGAAATGTAACGCAAAAAATCCGGCGGGCTTTGATCTTCAAAGAGGCGGCAAAGATGCGACAAAGAAACAGCAGTTTTTATGAAACATTTCAAAAAGAACACGTGGTACTTAGGTTGGTTTCTACTTCTCACTATTTCGTTCTAACTGCTCGAGTTCATAAGATGTTGATTACATGATTCTATAGCCTTGTTCCAACCGCTATATCCGACTAGTTCATGTACTAGTCAAACGATCAGAAGTTCTTAAACAAAGTGCGCAGTTCATAAATATCTATAAACTGCGCATAATGTTGATGAACTGCTGATCGTTTGACTAGTGCATGAACTAGTCGGATGTATCAGTAGGTACAAAGCTTATATTGTCATTATGGTTACTACGTATTTTAAATACCTAGCATACACAAAGTATTAATTTCAATTTTGTTTTAAAATTATATTTTAACAGAATATTTCAGATATATACAAGTGAGAAATTCTTTAAATCTAATTACGGATCTCAAGAATATTTAAAAATAAAAATCGTAGAGAAAACAAGCTCTTGCTATTCCTGAAACTAACTAATTGGTACAAAAATATTTAATTTCTTCTTTGGGTAATAATTGTTCCTTCAAACGACAAAGTATTGCAGGCACAATATTTAATGATTAACAAAGAATAATAATTATAGATATAATATACGTCTTACTTAGAAAATGTTGATTCTGCATAGTTTGTTATAAACTATAGGACTTTAGGTTTTAATAAGTTAGCAAATTTAATTGAATTGTCTTAATTTCAATGAACAATCAATGACTTGTGAACGTTAAATTATCGGAAACATAGAATTTTCAACATTATTAAAATAATAATTTATTTAACTAACAAGTTAGATTGGAATTTGTATACAAGCTTAAAACACTCGGTGCCGCCAGTCAAATACAGAAATCAAATGTATGCCCGTATATGGACATCCTATTGCAGAGTTCGCAGCGACAGCTC
This sequence comes from Quadriops clusia, assembly GCA_033557875.1. Lineage (NCBI taxonomy): Eukaryota > Metazoa > Arthropoda > Insecta > Coleoptera > Hydrophilidae > Quadriops > Quadriops clusia. Next base: position 7,032 of record JAWQRP010000183.1, on the reverse strand, counting down.
GCATGCGCATTTAATATTATTAATGTTTTCTAATAATTAATTATAATTATACACTGACCGTAAGTAAAAACTAATTCTTAGGTATACAATACAATTTTGCACTTTCGTGCAAGATTTTTTTCTCTGAGTGTACTCTTAGAATAGTTCCATTAAATGCATAAAAACCGTGTAGGATAATAGCATCTATTTTTAGTCTTTTGATTATTAGCGGACGACATCCTTGCCCTCAATGTATTCCATTGCAGCTAGCATTATCCGAGCATCCTTACTCCAGGTGAATATTAAAGAGCCAAAATTTTGAAACAGCTCGTGATCGGAACTGGCGACATTGACATTAATAAACACGGCGGTGGATAATGTATCCTGGATTACACACCTCGACAATATTGTTGATTTAACAATACCTTTTTCCACACGTTTGGGACCCCTTCTCGATCTCAATCGCGTTATTTGTACATTTCGTTCGTGCACAATGCAAATCTGGACGAAACAAAAGGTGCTCCCAGACTTGCTTATAAAAATGACCTTCATTTGCGCTGTTGATCACCGTTGCATTGAACCACATGTATGTGATTGAACGTGCAAGTCGTGATCTTTAATAATAATAATAAATAAATAATAATAATAATGATGGTGATAATAATAATGATGATGATAATAATAATGAATTAAATACAAATGGAAAAGACTTATTTACCCAAGTATAAGTATATACATAACATACACTAAAAAATACTCCAACAGTGTTTATTGGGAGTTTTTCAACCAGATAAAAAATGTAGTTTAGCGAGATATTATGTATTTCGCGCTAAAATAAAATTGCGGAATTACCGTGAAATTAATGCAGCCTAATGAATAAATAGTATCCCTTGGACTTAAATTTCCAGTTTTTTTGGCCAACTGACGTAAAACTTGTTTACTTGCCTTACTATTTGCCCAAAACTTATGCAAATCTGCTGCAAAAAAATTGTAAAATTAATGCCTTGACGTTACGAGCCTCTAATATATATGCTCTAAAGCACGGGTCTTCAACTCGTAAAATGGTAATAATTTTCAAATGAATAGGAAATTGGTAGTAAAGGAAATATTCGCAAGGCTATCGGGTTTCGCTGAAATGTGCGCGAACTGGACGATTTTCTTTGTGTCGATTTAAATAATTAAAAATTAAAGACTCACATAATAAACAATCAATAACAAATTCCGCGATTATTATATACCCATTAAAATTACGTATTCTCAAGAATTCCTTTTGTTATTCATGCCTAGTTTTCAACTAGCTAACCCTATTAGTAAAGAATTTAAAATTGCCAATTAAATCGAAATTAACACAAATAAAATTTCGAGAAAAAATCCGCTTTTTGTACTGATCCATAACCTTTTCAATTAAAAATACATTGATGGCCTGGTGCTTGCCACGAATAACAATTAACACCGGACACTCGTCCATGAGCAACATGTCAATTACATCGTTTGTTTAATTTATATTCAAAGCACTAGCATACGACCAATTACACTCAATATCGAAAATGCAATTTTAATTTATTGGCTGTCTGCACATACACTTTTACATCACGTCAAATAAAATATAAAATAATTCATGTTAATTCATTAATTAATTCAATAAATGCTGCTAACAAGCACAATTGAAAAAGCAATTGCATTATTTTATTCAACACTTATTCCCGGGAAAACCTTCAACGAAATAAATAGAGTGAAAAGCCCATTTTTTACGTTCTAAGTGGCGAAACCTAAAAACTATATTCCGAGTTTTTAAGTGAATTTTTTCCCACTCTACTAAGAATACTATTTTTACGTTATTGCAGCGATTTCAATTCTTTTGCAACAATAAAATAAAGCCGATACCCAAGGTCGGAATTAGCAATAAAACCCTGTCCACAATTCACTTCAAATTCGAATTAACGAGGCTATAAAAAGAAAGAACAAAAACCTGTGCAGACTAGGTCATTACTCGTGTAAATAGTCTATCTAGACGTAATGTTTGACCGCGAACGGTCGTTATGTAACACTTCCAAGCCAAAACTAGAAAGGTAAATAATTGGGAATATGTTTTGTGTACTTTCTCTATTAGACACAAAAACTCTACATATCAGAATATTTGTGGAGCTTTAAAAAAAGTATTTTATTTTAAACTGTCAACGAAAAAACGAAAACAGTAAATACCGAGGCATAAATTTCTAATCGGTATAATACCATTATACTAATAAGCATGGAAATAAAATAAATAAATAAAACAAACTTGTAGATAGCATGAGCTGCATTGTTTATAAAATAAACCCATAAATTATCATCATTAAGCATTGCATCTATTAGATATGTATAATTGTCGCAAGTCGGCTTTCATCTTATTTTAGTAAGGAAGTCGAATAATTACTATCATTTATGATAATTATCATGGATTCTCCAGGAAATTACCTTTCACACTGAAATGCGTGCATTTTTATTAATTTTTACGTCTGTTTGTTACAGAAGTACAATGTAGTGTATCCAGTCAAGTTAACTATTACTTCAAAGTCTATTGGGGTGTAAATATCAGGGAACTTCACCTTTGTCTATGGAAGCCATGGTCAATATTGAGAGAATCCTGCCAGAACGAGACCTTACTGAAAGGACTCTACCAGTATCTTGGTCCTCAGTTAAGGTAAGTCTTGTCCCTTATAGCTTTAAATAATGCCAAATTTATTCCTTGGGTTTGTTCACAACATATACTGGAATAATAGAAGATTTTTTTCTTCTTTTGTATTGATTTTACTTTATATATACTTTAAATATTATTTTGAAATTAAAATTAACCCATGTCACAGCTAAAAATTAAATGATATGCTTTTTATTGCTGTTTATAATGCACCATTAATTTTAAAACTCGATTCAATTAAGAAGATTTACAAACATAAAATAAGTTGTAAATATGTCTTAATAAAGAAGATAAGAAATAAATTAATGATTAGGATAAATAATGTTTTAGTTCTAACTTAGAATTTAAAATCAGAGAGGGATTTTATTAATGCATTAATTTTGCATTCTTAATTCTATTATTGTTATAACTTTACTTAGCTTTATTTAAATTAATATTAAATATACTTGAGGTCAGGAATAAAAGACTATTATCAGGAATGAAGACACATATTTACTCAGTTGTAGAGAAACATTTGTATATACAGTGTAATCTCGGTAGTCCGAAATAATAGCTGCAAGGGGGTGTTCGGATTACTGAAAAGTTCGGATTACAGAAAGTATTAGGCAAAAGGCTGTAAAAAAGATTAAACAGTATGTATTATTGCACAAAAACATGTATGTATGTACCTACATATTTTTGCTATTTTTACTTATATAAAAAGTAGGTATGTATGTATATGTTTTATTAAAAATTCTAGTTACATTAAAAAACAAAAATCAGTCTTTTTTAAAGAAGTCAGTAATTTTTCTTTGTTTCACCAGTTCGGATTACTGGAGTGTTCGAAGTACCGAAGTTCGGACTACCGAGATTACACTGTATTCAATTTTATAAATTTTAGCTGATTGTGACACATTTCTTTAAGTCCAAGACCATACAAGTCTACCAATAATGATACGGACATCATAAATAGAGATAGGCAAAAATCATCCCCATTGAACGCATATAGAGATATTACAGGAAACCTAAAACTTGGCGGTTGCCTTGCGCAGATAAGATTTAATTTTTTTTATTTGGAATAATTATAAAATGACACTATGTAAGTTTTTTTTTTGGTTAAAAATGGTGGCAATAATTATCTTATAATTTTGGCCTTAGTATATACATATAAGTAAATCATGTGTTTTACTTATTACATGTAATAACCAAACAATTAGTAGACCTGTGAATTTGAACAACTACGGACATCTAGTTCACGTAATTTAATTTTAGATATTAAAGCTCTATTTGTGATTTTTTTGCATTTTGCTATACCACAACTTTTGTTCCTATTTACATGTAGAATAGCTGTTAGCATTTTTTTTTTCAATTTTCAAAAATTTAGTCTAAAATATATTTTTTTTGCCAATGTACAGGGAATTTCGAAAAACAAAATGCTAACAGGCTAGGAGAAAAAAAAATGGAATATTATGCCGTTTGTTTCATGGTGATATCTTATTCCTACGTGAAAAAATATCTAAAATACGTTTTAAGGTATGACTAGCTGCTTCTTAAGTTTTTATATGTATATGCAAAAAAAATAGTTTCTAAAAATAAAGATAATACAAGATATTTTTAATGTAGATTGCAAATTTTACAATTAAATTTTGTATGCAAGGAAGAAGACAAATGAAAAAAAGATTGCATTTTTTAAATATGTTATCTTTATCCTTTATTTTCGTGAAAAATTATTTTGTTGTTTTTTGGTTTTTAGTAGTTAATGTAATATTTATATTTTAATCTATTTCTATTATTTTCAGTTAGATTTTTTTATGAATGACAACATTGTGTAATTCTTACTCTATGAAAAATTTTTTCATTTTTATTTTCTAATGAACTAATAATTATATCATTTACATATCTTTTTTGGAAACTATCATTATTAAAATTAATTCACAGTTTTAACATTTTCTAAATCTTCCATTACTCTTTTGACAGTCTAAGCAGACAATGGCGATTGCATAGAAAAACGAAATTTTTGTTTATAAAAGTAATTAGTAGATTGAAAGTACATTGAATTTATATCATCTAAAAATTCATTTAAAATTCAAATTGTATGTTTCTCATATCAATGTTTATTTATAATTTTAATAATAACTCTATTTAAGCGATTTAACTAACAAGTAAGCGTTAATTATCTGAGAGTCCAACTCAACTCCGCAAATTTTTATATCTCAAACTTGACCAATAGTGCCCATTATTTCTTCAACTATACATAACCACAGACAACCACTCTGTGACATAACTCACCCAAATTAAATGTATGACTATGTTTTAACTCTTCTAACAATTTTTCTCTACCTCTAGCACTAATTATTTCTTATCATTTAGGGAGAATTTGCCCACTCCGGCTTCCCGGAAACCGCTTATGGTCGCATGGCAGCATCCCTAATCGATCAAGGCTTCAAAGTAGCACGAGTTGAACAAACTGAAACCCCTGAGATGATGGCGGAAAGGTGCAAAGGTCGCAAGGTCACCAAATTCGATAAGGTTGTCAACAGAGAAATTTGTCAGGTCAGCATTCGAGGCGCCTGCATTTATGGGGCCCAATTGACCGATGCTAAGCAAGAATTGCCTGTCTACATGCTTGCCATATGCGAAAAGGTACGTGTAATGTTTTAACATTATAATATACTTAAACCATTTATTATATATATGTGATTGTAGTAATTGTAATAATACAAGTCAAATCATTTGAATAAATATTTTTATTATTTATTATGTATGCTCAAACTGGCAGTCTTCCATGGTAAGTAACTTAAGTACAACCTCTGTCTTATAAATCAGAATGAGCATATCTAACATTGAAAAGACTTTATGGTGGTTACTTTATTACCTTAATATCTCTCCTCGTACATTTCACCGTTCATTTACATATTACAAGTTCAAAACTAAAATCAATAATCATCCATATTTTTCTTGTTAAAATGTAGTCAACTTAGTAAATATTAAACATGTACTTTAGTTTTAAGATGTAGTAGAAATTAATTGTTTATTTGCCATTAAGAATTCTGTATTAATTTAAAAAAAAAGGCTCTGAGGAAGTGGCAAGTCGCCACAAAACGCATCAGCCCCCTTTTTAATAATGATTTTTATTGAAATGTAAAACTCTTTTTTTGGACTTATTCCCAAGAAGTAATCACCATCAAATTATTAGTTAGTCCAAGAAACAAACACAACATAATTGAAATTACTGATGCTATCTGTTAAAATTAGCTCAAAATGCGAGTGGTTTGTATGTTTCAGTCGAAATATTTACAAAGAATTAATATTAAGTTCTATATGGGGGTCATTCTAATTCACGGTCGTAACAACAGTTGCAATCTTCGTAGTAACTGAAAACTGTCGCAACTTTTACAACCATGCTACTACCTTCAAGCTTGTTGTATTCTAATATATCGTTGTAGCGAAGTTGCAATTTCACATTTAGAGCTAACTTCATTCAAGACATTGTAAGAGCATCCTATACATGCAGCAACATCAGACAAGCGCAAACCACGCGATATGGTTGGGATAATATGGCTCAGGCTTATAACTGGCCCATAAACAATTTGTTGGACATTGATTTAGCATCGAAAAAGTCCATTTAGAAATTGTTCTATATACTCTGAGGATTATACAATATCAACAAATTTGAAACCAATAGCATGAATTACTTTTGGTAACCCAGCGTAAGTTTACTAGTGCCACTATAACCAATTCTGCAGTCTGTCTTATTTTCACACGTAGTTTCATCTGTATTAAAATTAATTATTGAAAATTTAATCACCTGCAATGCAAGAAGACTCGAAAAATTCATATTTACCAAGTACTGTTATATCAAAATCATTATCTAACGTCAAATTATCAACTTTTTTAATTTTACTACTGCTCTAGAGCAGTTGCAATTTATGGTTGTAATCTGACAAGTCGTAGCGCAACTGCGCAGCTGCAAATGTGGATTAGAATACCATATTTTCAAGTTACAACCACATTACAACGTTGCTAGGGAACATGCGACGTTGCTAAGGTGTTAACGAAGTTGCAACTTGAATTAGAATGACCCCCTGTTTCTGTTATTTCTATGACTAAGTGTGTATACTACTTAGTTTTCAAAGAAATTATAAAAATGAAATAAATATAATACAACAAATACCAAGAAAAAATGGATATAAAAAGAGGAGGATGTAGGAGCATTTTATTTTTAAACTATAATACAAACAAATTAACAAACATATTTAACAAATATAAGATTAATTTAATTATTAAATATTTGTATTAATGGGTATAAGGTCTTTAAAAAATTATATGTTTATATTATCCTCAACGTTTCGTTATACATTATAATAACTTCTTCAGGAGTAATAAATATAAAGATTATA
>JAWQRP010000182.1:0-36949 GCA_033557875.1 Quadriops clusia | reverse complement strand
TCATTCCCTAGATAATGGTGTGTAAAGCATAAATATAAAATTTGGTATCATTCCGTCCAGCCATTTTTGAATGTTGTAATCTAAAAAATTAGCGCGCGAAAATGACCATAGACCCCAGCGTTAAACATTATTTGTTGTTGCTTAGGGTTATCTGATTTTAAAACCATTTCTTCAAGTCTGTAATTTAAAACGGGGCCATCCACCAAAGGACACCAATAGTAAAGAGAAAAAATCGGCAGTAGTATCGACAGTTTATAAGATCAGGTCAAAACCTTAGCTCCACAATCTTAAAAAAATATTTGCAAGGGAAGGAGTCCAATTGAGAATCGCACACGCAGTACTACTGCGCACGCACATTTCACATTCGTTCAAAAGATTATATATTTCAATATTTATTTAAACAACTCTCCAATGCGAATTTTTACCTTATATTTTGGTAATGGTTTTTTCTTACACTTTACTATCGTATAAAAAAATTAAAAACGCTAAACTACCCAATTGATTTATCGGCATTTTTCTCTGAAACTGATTGTGAGTATTTGTACAGATTCATTTCTCAAATACACTTTTCATTGTTACAGGCTTATACTCATAGGAATAGTTTATACAAAATACTACGAATACACCTGGGAATGCACATCAGGCGGAGAGTACGTCCGCATTTACATCATAGGCATGATGAGCCTCCTTAGTCTAGTGATTTTAGTATTAATAGCTTTAGTTAATAGAAGTGCGCAAGGGTCCATAACGGACACTGACGCTAGAAAACATGTTCCTCCCCTATTACTACTCAAACTATTCCTCATCATCCCAGAAGTGGTTCTTAACGTCTTCGGCACTATGTGGGCCTTCTGCCGTGACGTGGTCGTCTGCCCTACCGAAGAAAACTTCTCAAGATGTGTTATAGAAGGTAAGAAATAGGATAATGTGTATACAAATAGATTACCTAAGTTTCTAAGTTTTTAATAACAAAAACATGGAAAAGGGCAACATTGTGCTTTATTAATCAATTCCTTGCCATATTCCATTATTTAATCACTTTATCCGTTTTCTTATAATCATGCGAATTTATATAAAATTTAAATACAAATAGTACACGAAAAATGAACACCTTTTAGGACGATAGTCGTGATCCTTGTGTGTGCTATTTAATTTTGTAGTAAAATGGTAACATACGTACATATAAGTTGTAGTGTATTAGCCATCAAACAGAAAATCTTCTACAAGAACTGTTATACATACAATTACTTTGTAAAACCAAAGGAAACTGCATTGTTATTGAACAAAATAATTATTCCAATATCACACAAAATTATTGTTTTTTAACAATTACATTGTTAGATGAATTTTCAAATGTTGAAATAAATGATTTATAAAAATATTACGTACAAAACAATTAAGTAAAGATTTTAAAAACATTATATGCCGAACAATTTTTATAGTAAACAACTATACGAGTGCTATAATAGTTATTTATACACCAAAGGAGTTAGACAACGTGTTGCTCCCGATTCGAGGGAGTGATACGTGTCTAACTCCCGAGTGTGTATAGAAAACTTTTCTCCCGAGCTTTAATAATTATTTTGTAAAAAATAAAATAATTGTCTAATGGAAACGTCATGTTTGACAGTTGAGGTTATGTATTTTTTATTCTGGTATCTATAGTAGTGTATCTATGCACCGCCACCTAAATATAGATATATATATATAATATATATATTTAGGTGGCGGTGATCTATGCGACTGACGTTAATTCCTAATTTGACCACCTTGTGCAGTTTTCGAAAGAAATTGGCAGCACAGTCAAGCTTCAAAACTCCCAAGGGAATAAAGTAGCTTACTAATTTTGCCGCGTATGTACTTTTTATGGCAAATGGCGCCACTATCAAGCGGGAAATAATAACTCACAGGTGCCTAGGGAGTAATGTTTGATATTACAGATTAGTTTTAGGTAAAAAGTAGGTATGTAAAGTGCATATTACACTCGCTCGGGAGAAAAAAACACTTATATAAGCTTTTATAAAAGAGTAATAGAAAAATTTTAAAACCATCTATAGAAGGATTATCAGAAATTCTATTGCAAAGTATGTATTTGCATTGAACATAATAAAAAAATATGATTGCAGCTCTGGTGATATTTAATTGGGCGCTGTTTGGCCTGGCCATATTCGGTTTGGCATTGATCTTCGACCCCGTGGGTTCTCAACGGTACCAAGAAGTCCACGACACCCCCAGTGCCGGGGAATCCCTGAGGCACAGGAAGGTGACTAGCATTTGGCAGAGGCGTTTTCGCTGGGCCTTCTGCTGGGTCCAGTCGGACGAGCACGGGCACGAGGCGTTCCAGCAAGTCGCAGCTTTGCTCAGCGCCTTGTTCCGAAGCACCGACTTAGTGCCCTCGGACATTCTGGCGGGCTGCGTCCTCCTGAGGATCAAGCAAAAGCGGGAGACGAGGGAGATGCGGAGGATCCAAATGCTATCAAACGATGACCCCAAATATTCCACGGACATTAATAGAACGTTCGCGGTGGCCCCTCGCTGGATGAATTTGGAAAACGCAAGGCATTTTCTTCAGCTCTCCATGGCAGCCTACGGGTGGCCGTTCGTCATGTACAGATATTGCGTAACTGGGATGTTCAGACTGCTCAAAGAGCTAACCTGTTGCGCCTGCTTTCGGAACAAATCCACGGTTGTGACGGACGACAATTGCTGCCTTTGCCACCTGGCTGGTGTTAAATACATGTCTAAAATACGGGAGGAAGATATTCTATTCGCTTCCTTCAGAAATCACGTGTTTGAGGTGAGACCAATATAATTAAGTTTACCGCTAATTTGATGCCGTCATGTCACAAAATATGCAGAGAGCCAACTTTAATTATGCCATATAAATTAGGAGTAAATAAAAAGCTTATAAAACCTGCAGCAGTTCGTCCGGTTCAGCAATTACTCCATCATCATCCGACTTCAATTTCCAGGGAAATACTTTATTACCTTAGCTCACATTGGTTTATTTGTACACTTGTATCATATGCACATACAGGGTGACCCACCTATGACGTTCACATTGAATTACTTTGTTATTAATAAAGTTAGAGCAATAAAATTTTCAAGGATTTACTCAACGCATGAAGGACTCCAAAAAATTGTAGTATAATGTTAGTCTAACCACTAACTAACTACTGGCAGAGGGGAGGGAGGGATTATAAACCTCTAAACAGAGAGTTTATCGAATTGTACGCCTTCTTAGAGATTGATTACCCCTCCCCTCTGCTTGTGTACAATCAGATAACCAATAGGTAGGCGCAGAACCAATCTAGGGTTTAGAAGTTGTAATAAGTCACCTTGAAAACTACGTATTTTTAAAAGTTATCTGCGATTGCGTGATAAAAAAACGTCATAAAGCAAAACTTTATAGAGATTTTTTAATCCCCTTCATGTACAGAATTCATTTCCGAAATTTTATTGTCTTGGTAAATAGAGTCGTAATAATAAACAAATATTTTCTGTGCATGCGCCATTTTTTTTCAACAATGTTTATACCGTTATTTGCAGAACTGAAATATGAAAAAAAATTGCTCTTCATCATTATTTTAATATAGTCATGTGCGCCTGCGCAAAAGCCAAGCGCGCTAGAACAAAATTTTACTACGATTTTTTGTAGTCCTTTCGGCACTGAGTAAATCCTTGAAATTCTAATTACTCTAACATTGTCATTAACAAAGTTATTCAAGGTGAACGTCTTAGGTGGGTCACGCTGTATAATCCAATCAAAGAATCTCCAACAGTTGCTTCGGTACCACTCGTTAATTAACCTGCTTAAGTGGTATCTATAAGCACATATATGTGCTATAAGGCTCTCCTTATATACCTAATTACTCTCATCTAAATTTATCTACAGCAGCAATTAATGGCTATATCATTAATGACACATTTATACTTTTCATCCTTAATATTAATTTGCGCAACTCTTAAATTCGGATTTCATTTTTCAGTTGCCATTTTGTGTCATAGCAGATCACAAGACAAAAAACATCGTGATCGCCATACGTGGATCAATATCACTCAGAGACATCTTCACCGACTTAACGGCGACATCCGACAGGTTCGAAGCTGAAGGATTGCCCCTCGACACGATGGCTCACAAAGGGATGGCCATAGGGGCTGAATACGTAGCCAAAAGACTGAAAGAGAGGGGAATTTTGGATAAAGCTCTCGCTTTATACCCGGAGTACGGGCTAGTCCTGACTGGGCACAGTCTCGGAGCTGGTGTCGCATCGCTGCTTGCCCTAAAAATAAAGCCCAAATATCCTGAGCTGAAGGTTTACGCCTTTTCAACGCCAGGTAAATAATATTTACTTTACACAAAATGTATAATATCGTGGTAATATCTTGTTAGCTGTTTACCCAAACCTTTAAATTTGTGTAATAGGTACGTATTGAAATCACAAATTTTTAATTAGCTAGACGCACGTCGACCTTGCCGATTCTTACATAAATTAATCATATTTTTTCCGTTGAAACCACATAGAAGTTGAAACTGAACCTTTCGGGTGAAAATATTATTTACGGTTGATGGCTCGCATAATTAAGAACAGGATGCCTGTTGAAGTAAGAATAGTACACTATTATATTAGTTAAATAATATAATTCCAGCGATTTTATTCTAAAATTTCTAATAATAAATAATTTAGGGTCTACACAATTTTGTGCGCTTCTTAACACGTAACTGGTTAAATTGTATTAGCTCACAAAAGTAATTGCTTTTAATTTAATGTTATTTCAGTCGAGACATTTCATGCAACTTCGAAATGCACATGCCATAATACAACTTTATACGTTTTAATAGACCTGGTTAATATTTGCGATCGTTTCTATTTCAAGGGCAATTCCAACTAATTTTCTTGTGACATGCAAATTGACCAAATGTAATATATCTAAACTACCTTGCGATTAAAATATAATCATATTGTCTTATCAAAAGTAAAAATCGAGTCGTTAGTTCCACATCCTAATGTATATTCATGAACTTTTGTATATAGAATATTATAATTTAAACTGTACGTAATAAATTATATAATGCTACACCTATGTGACAATGCATATTTTTTATTAGAGGAATGAAATAAATGTGCATACCAGATTTTCGGCGCAATAAATTCACACGAAAGTAAAAATGTTTCCTAAATTTTTACGAAGCTGTTTAATGTAAAATATCTGTAAAATCTCACGTGCTAAAAATATTTAAGAGAATTGTTGACTTAAAGTCAACAACTGGCGCAGCCATCAATGAAAAACAAAGGATCAGGAAATGATTTGCAAATTCTGTAGATGCAACAATGAGTATTATTAGCAGGAAACTTTTAACGTTTACTATTTCTGTTTGGATTTTAAGTCTTAATAAATTTGTTATTATACATTTGTATGTCTTTACTATTGGACAAAATGAACACTAAGAAACCATTCGTGCGGTAGAATGTTTCATTCGTGTTTTCAACACAACACGCATCTTTACGTAATTCGATCTGATTATCCAGATTAGTGCTTGTATATAGACAACTGCAGTTATTAGATACCTTCATGCATTATTTTTGTATTGCAGCTGGCCTTCTCAGCAGGGAAGCCGCAAGAATCACGGAAAGTTTTATCTTCACTGTGGGAGTGGGAGATGACTTCATCATGCGTCTGGGAGTCGACAGTATAGAAAACCTTAGGACGGGAATTATCCAAACATTGCACGCCAGTAGAATACCAAAGGTACCTTATTATTGTATGAAAGATCTGTTATCAAAGTCCTTTCCTAACAGTAACAAATTAATGAATATTTTACCATTATCAAATTGCAACTCGGCCATCTTGGGTTTGTTAGAGGTTGGCTTCAAATCCATTTAATGATATTTGGTGAACTGGAATTTAATTTATATGACTAAAATTTTCAAACATTCTCAACCTCTAGGGAGGTACAGTCTCCCAAAGTTAAACTAAAAATCAGACGGTTTTTTCCATAACTTGCAAATTTTTTGCACTATTGAGTTGATTTTACACTAGCGATTTTAGATTAACGTCTGTAATCCTCAAGTACCGAGAAACTTTAATATTCACGAAAACTAGCCCCTGTCTAGCCCCTAGTCCCTTAGTTTCTATTTGGGAATTTTAATATCTATCTGACTCTCGCAAGTTTCACTGTAATAGGAGGGTTGGCAAGGTTTTTATAATTTAAATACTAGACAAAATATTGGAAATTGTTATGCAGAGTATCGTTCAATTTACAATAGAAAATGTGCCCCATGCAACCACCTTAAATCGCACCCTTTAACAGTTATTTCATTTTTTCCCATCGATGCCTAAAAATTTACATCAACGCATCTTGCGCGCAATCTCATGTAATTCGTCAGGGAATAATCACTAACACTTTCTATTTAAAGTCCGAAATTTTGTACAATTAATAAAAGTTGACATTAATTTCTCTATAATTTTTGCACTATTGAAAACATTGAAAATAAATTTGTAAATTATAAATCCTTGCTAAATTGCAAATGGAAAATGTGTTTTGTCACTTCACAAATATATGTACCTACCTATCATTTCTGTGGTAATTCATAATTTTTATTTCCCGCGTATTAGGTAATGCCTGATCATCTGGTATTCATTGTTTAAGTTTTACATTCACCCTATGGGACTGCTTTGCACACTGAAATCCGCAGTCAAAGCTTTATGAAGTGGTTGGCCATTAATCAACTAATCACATATCTTTTCACATACTTTTTTTTGCGAAAATATGTGCATAAATAGGGTTACCATATTTATGAATCTTCAAACCGGGACGGACTCTCCACATTTCTGTTTCTTGGTGGGAAGTCCGGTAATATTTGATGACAAAAACAAGGTCATCACTTATAATTTCAATTATTTGTATCGTTGAATCTGCCAAAATATCACTTCCTTATATTGTAAACTGTTATCAATAAACTCAAAAAAAAATCAATTAGAAGACTAATGGTCTTAGGGCCAGTATTATAAAGAAGTTAATCCTGAAATTAAGCGGTTGTCAAAAATTATAACCTCGAAATTTAGAGCCGTTGAATAAAATTGTACCGAATAAAACAAACGACATTTTGTTTTTTTTTGCGATTGAGAGAAATTGCCCGTTTATTTCAATAATTTGGATTTACCTAATTACTCGTTATCAAGCATCACCGAATTTACGAAATATAGGTTTTACGCGTTTGAACGCGATTTAGTAGAACGGGATTTAAACCAGATTTAATCATTTTTATTAATATGTAATACTGTTTTAGTCTTAATTATATAAAATTCTTAAATCTGATTTAAACTCGGTTATCTTTTTCAACCGCGTAAAATATAAATTTCGAGGTTATAATTTTTGACAACCGCTTAATCTCAGTTTAACCTGAAACCAGGATTAAATAACCCCTTCTTCATAAACAAAGTTAAACGTTTTGCTTCAAGGAATTTGTTTTAAATTTTGTACTCGCTCTAGAAATAAGAAAAAACTCACAGAAATAGAATTTCTCCTCAATCCCTCAACCGGAAGTGGTATTTTAATTATTTTTTTTAATATGCATACATGTTTATTGTAGTTTATATTTGACATGGTCAAACCTCAAGTGTATTATATCAAAATTATTCAATGATAAATCTGAATACTGGTGTTATCTAATCTAGGACACCTTAGAAATCAACGACAAAGCCGAATGGAGACCACTCCATATTTTTAAAATTGTATATAGAGAGTCAAAGGACACTCAATATTTTTTATGGCGTCAATAAAGGCTCAGATTGCAAAAAGGCGCTACCCGTTGAAAACTGATTTAGTACAGCTACGTCAGTAGTAGTACTGATTTTGTAAGATGCTGTGATAACATTTCCTTTCCATGCCGTGAATTTTTACTCATTCAAGTCCACCTTCTATATCCTTAAACGATGCGTACATAATATGTATTAAATTTTATTAGCATTTGTCCCCTATATTTCTTTCACCAATTCTGCATCCCCTCTCCCGCCCATCGATCTCTCCACATCTACATCTTGTGTTTAAAAAGAACTAATATCAGCGATTTCTGTTGCAGTATCGTATCTTGTTGAACGGATTTGGGTACGCTTTGTTTGGGGTACCAAACGGAGACCTGGAATCGGTTTGGAGAGACGAAACTGGCTCTGGAAGGTCTCCACTTCTTCCCAGATCCATACCGACAGTTGCAGCGTCTACAGTAATGCGAATTTACTTAAATTAACGCAATTCCCTAATGATATTGTCTGTTTTTAGGAAGCAGCGTTGCTATCTAGAGATATTTGCGTAAGGAGGTTTTCAAAAACTAGACTTTTTACCCCTGGACGAATCTTGCACATTATATCTAGGAAAAAGACTAAAGCTGAAAGGTATGTTATATCATATATGATTATATGTCTTGTACCGAACATAATTTAAGGAATATATGATTTTTCTGGTGGGTATATAGCTCTCTGTAAATAAAATTAATAAAATCTTTACAACGTTTCATTTATATTTATAAACTTCTTCAGGGCGTACAAACTATTATAAGATATGAAAGAAATTTCCTATTTGATTGATAATGATATGAAGCGGTTATTGTTGAAAGGGGATATGTTACATATTTACATTTTTGTAACATATCAACAATGACCGTTTCATATGTAACAACTTCTTATATGTATTTATTGTTGAATTTTGATGTATAACAAAAATAAGCTCCACTTAAAAAAGTATCAATTTATATTAACATTAATTCTAAAAGTTGTTTAACATTTTGAATAATTTCATTATATGTAAACTCTTTTTTAAAATAAATTGAGAATTTTTCGTATTTAATAGTAAAACATTCATTCTAAAATTCCTCTGTTACATATTATTTTCTTTTGCTAAAATTTTTAAATTTTCCAAATCAAAAATGCAATGTTTTTTGAGAGATGTACAATTTTGAGTTATTTCTGTATTACATGAATTTTTATATGCGAAACTCTTATGAAACCTTTTATAATTAAAATCCCCATTTGACAAAAAAATTATATGTGTTTGCGACCAAAGAAGTATGTATTTTAGTATTTTCTTAATAAACTCACATCTAAAATGGTGGTAGTTGTTAACTGTTTTAAAAAGTTGTCCAATTTGATTTTCTAGAAAACAAATAATTATACCAGTTACATCTCATTTATATAAACTAATATTAATATTTTCTACACTTAATTTTTTGCAATGCCTAGATAATGGGGATCCCATTGAAAGACCAACGTTTTGTTTGTACATAAAAGAAATTATTAAATTGAAAACATGTTGAATTTATACATAGCATTACATCATCTAAAAATTCATTTAAAATTTTATGATTTTTATATCATACCAATGTTTATTTATACTTTTAATATCTACATTTGTTGATTTGTACATAAAGATACAATATCAAGTGAAAAGAAGCAGATTCTGGTATTGTTATTTTATTCAACATAAAATTTAGCAAAATTTATAACTGAATCTAACAAAATACTTAAAAAATCGAAATAATCAAAATTTAAACCTAAAGCATAACACCAACAATAATAATAACCAAAATTATAATTATATTTTTTTAACAGAAAATATTAGAAATAAATTGAAAAAATTTAATATTGTCATTATAATAAAAACTAAATAGAACAAAACTATTTTTTACATAAATAAAACCGACAAATTTAAATAATCCAACGTAGTACATAAAATTAATTGTTTTATTTGCTTGTTATACTGGTGATACGAAACAATCTGTCAGAAAATACTGCAAAGAAAAAAACACATATTTTTGATTTTGATAATGTTAAAATTTTATAAAAGCAAGCTATTGAAAAGAAGAATTTTGGAGAATACTATCAAATACAAAAAAAAAACAGATATATTTTTTAAGTACAACTTATTGTATGTTATATATTAAAATTCAACATAAATAAAAAATAACTTTTTTTGCATATCATTTTCAATCAAATAAATAGGAAATTTTTTTCAAATCTTATAATAATTAAATGTACCCCCTAACGTCGGGAAGATTTCATTAATTTTAATCCTATATACCCAAAGAAAAATGATACATAATTTAACAAGTCAAGAAAAGAAATAATTTTTTTTTCTACAAAGTACTGTAACTTTAAACAATATTTCACTGATAATTTTAGGAAAGCTGGAACAGGGGGTCCCACGTTTGAAATGCGCTGGGCCACCGCCGAAGACTTCATGGAACTGAAAGTGATGCCAAGAATGCTTTTGGATCACTTACCTGAAAACGTTTACAAAACATTAGATACTGTACTTAGGGAACAAAGAGTTGACGTAACGGAAATACTCTAGATCAAAAATCAATACTAGGATAATAGACGTGTATTTAGAGCTAAAAAAACAACAAAACAAACATATCCGGATTCAACGTAAAGTTATACAATTAGCTACAAATTAGTATATCTGTATACTGTCGTACCTTTTTATATCTCTTTTGCAGTTATTAGATTAAGTGCTCTTCTCATGACAATCTCATCGTTTTATTTAAAGTTAATAATTATAAATAAATTAGTATTTTCTTAGCACTGTGTTAATAGCGTAGGTTCTAAAATGTATCCTAAGTTGTTTTATTTTTTGTAACTATTTTGTAATATAAAATATTTATATTTTTATATTGTAAATAAAGAGTTTTAATTAAATTAAAAAAAATCTATCCTTTTATGGCGTATTTTACTAAAATTAGACTCCCCATTGTCCATGCGGGGGATATACATAACAGATTGACTTTTTTTTATAGAGCATAAAGATGCGTGCGTGCAGCATGTGTACACACGTAACTAGTGAGAAATTTAAAATTTTAACTAGTCTATCTTCATTACAAAGGCGCAAATAAAGTTAACGCATAAGTTAATTTAATAATTTAACGCGTAAAATATTTTTTGTTCAATGGGATAACGGTAGAAATTGCTAGATTTTCTCACGAGATTGATCAACGCGCATCTTTAAACACGTGATGCCACCCACTCTCCCACCTCTAACTCGTACAATCAGTCTGACATTTGTGAATGACAGTGTGGCATTCTTGTTAAATTCTTAAAATGATTTTCTGCAAGAGTTTTGTGCAAATAATTAGCGAAAAAATGTAACATTTTGCGATTTAGGTGCCGAAAATTCACGTGGAGTTAAAGGAGTGTTAAAGGGTTCGTGCCTAAAGTGAAAGGTTCAGCTGTAAGCATTTTTGTCATTATTATTAAACTAATGGAAGAGAATGTTGAAATTCTCAGATATAGTGAACTGCAATTAAACTAAAAACCTTTCCATTTGTTTGCCTACATAACCTAGTCAATCTCATTTTTGCATTGGCTTCACTTCAATCGCTTAATTTCTAAACTAACTGGCTTTATGCCAATGTATCCAATGAAGTGATTGTTGTTTATTAGATTTTATGAGAAGAATTTGAGCTTCAGAGTGCACTAACGAGTAAGGTAATGATTACCCATTACATTCACTTCAAAAGTTGTCTTTCTATTGTTTTTAAATGAAAAATTACGTATTTCATTTGACATTTACCTAACCGTAAGACGTCATAAACTGTGTACATAATCATATAACAAATAATTACCATGACAATTTATGCTAATGTTGATCATTGAATGTCATGTGAACTGTATTTATATTTTTACTAGTTATAAATTTTATCAAGTGCACAGACTAAACTCATACACCGTTTATTAGTTTAACTAGTTTACCCAACTGTGAATGCATTCGCAATAATAAGTTATCAAATATGCCATACTGTTGTAGTCTTCCATTATATTTTGTAGGATCTCCTCGATATAAGAGAATAGATGTATTGAAACCCTGGCAGATGAATATGCAAAGTTCAGACCATCCGATTTATTTATAAACTTTTTCTTCGTCACGGCACCAGCACATTCGGTCACACACGCACATAGACATATGATAGGGTTTATGTATATTGATTATTTTATTTATTTAGAAAATCAAAACATCTATATGAAATATTATACTCACGTCCCGGAATAAAATTGGCGTAACTGCAATAATAATTTTGAATTACACTCCCGATTATCCGCGATAATGAATGGCTCGGTAATCGTGAATAAGTGAATTTCACGGATAATCCGCAAAGTAGCAAAATCAACACAAAAATGATTTTAAAAAGTGTTTAGTTCTTATTAGGTTTAAACTTAATGATAATATGCCTAATGCTGTTGTTTTGTAGGCGTTAGTTTCTTTTTTGACTTGGCTGTGTAATGTTCTTTTTGGCTGAAATAAATATCTATCTATCTATGTATGTACTGAGTCACCCACACCAAAAGTGCCGTATTTGTAAGTTCCTTTTTATAGTTTTTCTCTTTTTCAATGGGGATGTTGATGCAAATTCCATTAGTTTATCAGTTTTTTACAAATAATTGTAATGGTGCATTCTCCTACTTAATATTTTAAACGCATTTGCTTCTTCGATACACCATTTTCATTTTGATTTATTATTTTCAGTTTTTGTTGAATTAATAAAACTACTTTTATTTCCTTTTTCTAAAATTGTACAGATGGTCAGTGTTAGTAAAAAAAAACAAGAGCTAAATTTTCAAACAACTGAAATAATTTGTTTTCTTGATAGACCGCGGATAATCGAGAATTTACTGTATCTTTATTACTGAAAGCGTAAATCTCTGTAATTGCACATCTTTAGGCTCAACACCACAAATCGGAAAAACTTTAATCAACTATACATTTACACGTATTACAATGCTATCTTGTCTAAAAACTACTTGCAGTGTCAAATTTCAATTTTTTTTAGACACGCAGTACTTTGTTTTTGAATGTATCTTTACCATTACATCAAATATATTTGCCGATGAAAACTATAATTAATGATTTTATATAGGTTAGACATTATAATTCAATCTATTATGCAAACAAGGAGTAACGAGCCAACCACAATGTTTGAAAATCAGTTGTATCAAGGGCTATGTAGGCTCAGTAAGTGAAACCAAGTTAGAGGTTTCATTATTTATTCACTTTGTTAAGAAATGGCAAGCTTTCGCCCAAATTTTAGGGCATCCTCAGACCTTTAACACGTGAATTCTCTTACTTTACAATGAAATACACATGTTAAAGGCCTGAGGATGCCCTAAAATTTGGGCGAAAGCTTGCCATTTTTTAACAAAGTGAATAAATAATGAAACACCTCTAACTTGGTTTCACTTACTGAGCCTACATAGCCCTTGATACTGATTTTCAATCTATTATCACAGATAACCAGATAGCTCATGAGATAGGGGAAAAGGTTGCAATTTTGACCCTGAAATGGCATCTTTTTTAAGATGGCGCTACGGGCAATAAATGTCAAATTTAACGTTTTATTTCTTAAAAACGGTATCGTATTTAGTTTTAGCAGGTTTTAACTTTTGAGACCAGCACGGCATAACATGATGCAAGATTTCATAGGCCTTCCGGAGTTGTAATAAGTCGTGGAGAGTGGTAAAAGCATTGCATTTTTTACAGGCATAATTGGTTGTTTTTTCTTCTTCTATTCTTTGTATTTTCTTCCAACTTAGGTAACCCTTCACATTTCTAATGAAAAGCATTAGATGAGCTACCTGGTTATCTGTGCTATTATATTTCAAATCATTCAAGTTTAAAAGAAACGTAACATTCATTTTTATTTGTACAGGATGACTAATTTTTGAGTTGCCAGTGGGTGCAGGCACAATTCTCACGGTCACCAACACCACTGGCACATACTAGAAGTCAGGTGATCGAGCTGGCGACCCTGAGAAGTATCTCCACCCACTGGCAACTTAAAAAAGAATCATTCTGTGTACTGTCTTGTATTATTTAAGCAATAGTTTCATATCATATCAAATGTATCTACAGGCAAAAATGAAGAAAAATGCTTTTAAAAAAGTGCCATATTTGGAATACACTCGATATCATCTCTATAAGAAAAAAAATGTTTTCAGACTGTAGATAGGGCTCGAGTACACCAGACAATGGTACAATTTTGCAGTAAAAGTTTACACCCCAGATATTTCCCCGATTTCTACAAGAAAAGCACACTCACTAAACTTATCTTTATACTCCCAACGGAATAGTACGCATTTGGATATAAACATAGAGTACAATTTTGCAAAATTTTTATTCAATTTACAAAATTTTAGTTGTTTAATGAAGAAATGATAGAAAAAGTGCATACAGTAAAATCTCAATCTATCGTTTTCGTAGGGACCGGTTATAAAAAACTATTATTGCGGGAAAACGATCATAGCCGCCTAACATGAAAAAATTAGAAATATCTAACTACATGTTAAGAAAACTTATTTATTTATCATATTATATTAAAACATGTAAATTATGTAAAATAATTGAAAAAATAGATTTATTTATAGTTTTTTTAAAAAGTCATAAATTTTTGTTCACTAAGAATTATTAATTTGAATAGAATAACGTCTATTTTCCAAATTATTGAGCAAATTCTAGTTAGTTCAAGATTTCTTTTTTATACATATTTACACTTACATATTAAATAATTTGAAATATGAAACAATTTGAAATGGCTCTAATAAAAACGTGTTATTAAACTTTCGATGAGTACCTAAACCGTCAAAACCAATAATGCGGTAAGACATGAAAAGACGAGCAATTTATGCGGTTTTTAATTACATTGATTACATAGGCATTTTTGGGATCATGGGCAAAAGAAGATATATGCGGGGAAACGAAAGCCGCGGGAACGAATAACCGAGGTTTCACTGTAATAGAAACCACGTATATAATTACAAAAGATTCCTGTCTATACATTCCTCTTTCTTTCAGATAAAAATGGTTGTAAAAACATATCAAAGGCGAACAGTTCGCATTCTCTTAGTAGGAGACCGGCATGTAGGAAAAACTTCTTTGATCCTCTCGTTGGTCAGTGAAGAGTTCCCGGAAAATGTGCCCCCGAAAGCAGAAGAAATAACGATACCAGCCGACGTGACACCAGAACAGGTCCCAACAAATATTGTGGATTATTCTGCTGCAGAACAAACAGACGAAGAGTTAAATGAACAAATTAAACGAGCGAGCGTCATTTGTGTCGTATATGCTGTCGATGATGACGAGAGCATTGACAGGATATCGTCGTATTGGATGCCCCTCATCCGCCAGAATAATCCAGATGGTCATTGTCCTGTTGTTCTCGTCGGCAACAAAATTGACCTCGTTGAGTACTCTACTATAGATGTAAGATTATACTTAAGTCATTGTAACTGAAGTATTTTCAGAGTAAAAATTAGACTATTATGCCTGAATTATGCCGAAATTTATTTCTTGTATTAATAAAATAATATTTTCTAGGGGGTCTTTTCTATTATGGAAGATTTTTCAGAAATTGAAACCTGCATAGAATGTTCCGCAAAAACATTAAAAAATATCTCCGAAATGTTTTATTATGCACAAAAGGCGGTGCTTCATCCAACAGGTCCAATATATTCCGTAGAGACTTCTGATGTAAGTAGTTACTTAAACTGCTATACTACATATATAACCTTAATTACTGCATATAACAAATCTTAAAAATTTTAATGTATAATTTTAGTTAACGGAGGCGTGCAAAAAAGCCCTTATTAGAATATTTAAAATATGTGATATAGATTGTGATGGATTGTTGAACGATATGGAATTAAATAACTTCCAAAGTAGATGTTTTAATGCCCCTCTGCAACCACAAGTTTTGGATGATGTAAAGGGAGTACTTCAGAAAAATTTAGAAGACGGAGTTTGCAACAACGCAGTGACTTTAAAGGGCTTCTTGTATCTCCACAGCCTTTTTATACAAAGAGGTAGGAATGAAACGACATGGACAGTCTTAAGAAAATTTGGATACAATGATAACTTGAACATGTCCAAGGAATTTTTATTTCCCAAGTATGTACTAGCTACAATGTAATTTGTATTTATTATTATTATTATTATAAAAACTATGTACTTCAGCTTGAAAGTTCCATCTGGTTGCACAACAGAGTTAACACACAAAGGTCAACAATTTTTAACCCACATATTTGAAAGACACGACAAAGACAAAGACATGGCTTTGTCACCCCCAGAGTTCGATTCAGTATTTTCCACCTGCCCAACACCTCCTTTTGGGCCTGATGTGAGTGCTATGGTGCCTACTAATGATAAAGGCTGGATTACCTATCAGGGATACATGTGCCAATGGGCTCTTATGACACTAGTAGATTTGCCTCGAACGTTTGAATATTTAGCTTATTTAGGATATAACATTTACGAAAATGAATCACAAGCGACTGCTGTTCAAGGTATTTTCCTTATTTCAAACTTTGCTTGCATTTTAACAGTAACTAATTCGTTCTACTTCATGTTTGTGCAGTTACAAGAGAGAAAAAGCTAGATTTAGCTAAGAAACAATCTAGTCGAAATGTCTACCAATGCCATGTAATTGGACCACATGGCTCTGGGAAATCTAATTTTTGTAAGAGTTTCATTAGGTCCCCTACAGAGGTTAGTATATTTTAGCGCACTAGTACCAAAATTTAATGAACAATTGTATGTTTTTCCTTGTTTTCTTGGGTATAACTTTATTTTTAATTTCAGAAAAATTCAAAAATTGACACTACAGGAACACCCACGTGTACAGTGAACGTAGTTCAAGTTTATGGACAAGAGAAGACAATGGTGCTTAGAGATATTAATGTAAGAAGTGTATCTGACCCCCTCTTACCCCATGAAGTTCAATGTGATGTCGCTTGTTTAATGTACGACATTAACAACCCAAAATCTTTTGAATACATAGCGAGAATTTACATTGTAAGTCTGACTGCAAAATTGAACTTACACCTTAAAATTCAACAATTTAACTTGTTCTCAGAAATATTTCGCCGAAAGTAAAATTCCTACCCTAATAGTAGCTGGCAAGAGTGACTTAGAAGAGGTTCGGCAAGAGTACTTACTTCAACCTTCAACGTTTTGCCAAAAGTACAGAATACTTCCTCCACAACCCTTTAACGTTAAAGGACACTTAAGGAAGGATGTGTTTGTTAAGTTAGCAACAATGGCTGCCTTCCCGTAAGTAGTTTAATCTTTATTTCCAGTTCATTTTTGACACCAAGTTACACTAAAACGTTTTATTAGTCGGTTTCAAGCAGCATGGATTTTATTCTACAAACACAGGTTTGTGCCTTAAACTCAATTTATATCGGTACGAAGCTGTGGTTTACTTTAGTCACACATTTATTATACACTTGTTTTGCAATTCTTTCACAAAATGTTTATTTTGCAAAGAATAGGAGTTTTAAATGATCCAATTTGAAACGCCTCGTATGTCAAATGTTTGAAGTAATATATTAAATAATGTTTCCTCTTCGGTATGCAAATTAAATGTAACACCGAAATTTTATTTTGCAGTCCCTTACGACGCATGGTTAATATGTTATTATTACGACCTCAACCATCGGAATGGTTTATACAATGTTTCAGGTTGCTACCCCTTATGTATTTATAGAATGTTTTATTAACAAATTTATTATTTATTAACAGAATCAGTGTGCTACTGTCAAGAATTGGCAACCACGTTTATTTATTAACCACACTTACGATAAAACTTTTGTACTCTATTGAAAGAAAATTTGCACTGTGCATATTTGTACTTGCTTTACATTTAAGGTAAACAGCACTTCACTTTTCACGTGTTTTACTTAACGCGTTGGCTGCGTTGTTTACTTTGACATTACATATCCCCAGTATGTAAGGTTAAGTAAGTCTAAATCAAAGAAGTTATATGTAGACATCGCATAGACTGGTAAAGACTAAAATTGTTTGCACAAAAACCAGTTTTTCCTATAGCACGAGTACAGGAAATCGGGTTTTTGTGCATGCGATTCTCGTTTGTGGGGCGTATACATTTGAAATATACACCCAGTAGCAATTACATATATCCAGCGATAAGTAATGCAGCCAACTCAACGTGTTTAAAATGTAATAGCAATAATAATAATAATAACAATAATAATAATATATTAATTATTAAAACAATTTTAGGTAGTGAAAATCTGTTAGCTGGTTACCTTATTAATCACATGGTTAAATGATTTGATAGTCTTTTAACCATTGCTTAACTCTAGCCATTATTCTATAAATTTAAAACTTATTTCCACAGCATGCTTTCTTTGTTAGTAATTTTTTTTATTTATCATGCACGTTCTCTGTGTGTGGATGTATATTTTGCTTTCTCTATAATTTGCAGATTAAGGTTCAATTTAAGCATTCTTATTGTTAGTAGATAAAAATAAATAGTAATTTCAATAATTAAACAATATTGTTTTACATAGGAACCTTAATTTTCATATTAAATACTTTTTGGTTCGATTATGTTGAACTGCAATTTTTTTTTAGAAATCTCCGGGAATTTGGTCTATTGCCCTCTGAAGCAACGACCTGGTGGAAAGCTGGTTTAGGATTAGCAGCTGCAACAGCGTTCGGTTTTATCGTTGTAAAAGTGTTAAATACCACAGATAAAATTAGATAAGTCTACATGAAGATTGTTGTAATTATTGTAACAAAGCGAGAACATTTCAATGGCACAATTTTATTACACTTTCTTTTGCTGTTGTAATTTAAATAAGTGTTCGAACTGTATATTTACGCTACCATACGTTACTTTAGAGCAGGTCACATACCGAAAAATAATGATTATGTAGTAGTTTATTTAGATACCCTTCTTAGGCAAAATTGTTTCTTATATTGTACATACAGCTATCTAAATAAAATGTTTTTACATAAAATATTTTGAAAATGTAATGGTTATTCTAAAATTTGTATTATATTTGTTCTATCCGTTTCCTGGACAAAATAAAGATTAATTGGAAAAATTATGCGTTTTACACTTTTTTCACTTGGGTGTGTTGATAAAATTGAATGACTTCCACTTGGTACATTGTCTTAAAATTGTTTTACGTCTGGCATTTTAACCTTGGGCTGGATAAAACTGTAGCATTACTCTTCTTTTTCATTATCAAATAGTGTTTGCCCTATTTCATATACATATATATATATATTTAGACTTCCAACACAATCAGTTGGTTCTCAAAAAAACCTATTTTAGTCTTTGATTTATCATTCACGCGACTTTTTTTTAAATTTCAGGCCGTTTGTAATATACATACATCCCATGTGGTTTAGGCAATGCACAGAAAACATAAGGGCAAATGTAAATCTACGCATACACGTTTGAATGTCTGGTTGCCTAATTCCGTATGGTTTCGAGTATTCATACAAATTTATTCATGGGTAAATCAGAAAACTGTATTTCTCTTACCGACTAACCTTGACAATTTGTGGGAATTAATTTAATAAAAATCGGCAAGACTCCAATTGGGATTCAATACCTTATAACAAGTATTGCGCATTTATTTCCAAACTTGTGCAGTTATCATGTAATTAGTCAAAATAGAAACGTTCAAAAATAAATGTAAAACTACTTACTATTTAAATTGAATGACGGCGCATGCGCAAATGTTGACAAAGCGTTCATGGTGGCAGTTTCGCGAGTTAACTCTCTTTTCCCGTTCTAATCCGTGCTGTGTCTTGTACTCGGATACAAAAAATAAAATCACAGGTAATTCTTGTTAAATTAAACCATCCGTCTTTCTAAGGCTACTATATTAACATTTTTATTTATTGTAAATGTCCCTATGTAAATATTTTTACCCAGTTTTCTATATTTCCCTCACAATAACTTATAAACATCACGAGTATGTCATAATAGAACCAAATTCATTTTACGCTATTTCTGACAGAAAATGATGTTTCTTACACAATTCCCTGTTAATTTAGTATAATTACATTCAATTTATGAGTTATTGGAACCTAACTGTGTGTTTGTTTACTTTTGCAATATCTAACCTCTATAAACTTAAAGGTTAGTTTATCGTATTCCATCAATCACCCAGTCTCTTTATTAACATAACAAAACTTTACGTATTTTGGGGTGAATCAAAAGTTCGTTTGTCTTTTGCATTATTTTAGTTTGTTCCATTTTTTGAAGTCAATGACTTTGATGCTCATCGAACAAACCCAATATGTAATGTAGTGTTTGAAAAGCTCTTGCGTATTAGGTATGATTCATTTATTGATGTTTTCTTTTAAATAAAATCATGAAAACATTCGTAATTAATGTCATCATCTAAAGTGGCAAGAAAATATGCCACGTGGAAGGATTAAAAGTCTTCTCAGTTCGTACACTGCAAATATAGTTCAAAAAGTTCCACGAAGGTCTTTGAAACTTGATATTTAGTTTTTCTAAAATTTACATTGGAAATATTAGTGCAACAACCCACGAACTTTTGGTTCATTTCGATAATATACAGTCTAAAAAATGTGCGAATTTTTATAATGTTAATTTAACATAAAATAATAAATCATGTTTTTAAACTTATAATTCTATTAAGAACATGTAAATTACATGGGTAATATAAGAAAAATTAAAAATTTCCCACTTTAATTTAGTAATGCGCACATAACCTAGATATGTGCACTTAATAGTTTTTTCACGTTGATAGTAAGATCTACATAAATAATTGCAGTTTAAACTGTCACTGGTTTAAATTAATTTATCATACATTAGGAAATAACATAAATATAATTGGCATCACCTCTAAATTCCACAATAAGTGAAAACGCATGAATGTATGCAGTCATTTTGGGTCACCTATTCTGCACGTTTGCCATATATATACTTTAAAAAAATTATTATTGAAAACATTAAATTTGGTACCTCACGAAAGTATTCGTACACCGCAGAAATTTGGAAATTTCCCCATGTTAGTCAAGCAAAGTATTATTGCGGTAGTGCATGTCATATACAATTAATTGTTTCATCTGTAATAAAGTTTACGGTACAATGTTTCCCGAAAGAAGCGGAATTAAATGAAGATTTACGAAAGCTTATTATAATTGCATAATGTCAAATTGTTTTTACGAAAAGTTTTGTTTTGCTGCCTGTACTCTTAAAAAAATTTAATAAAGCAGATTCATGGCATCCATTTTCCATATTAATGTTAAAAGTCAATGAACAGATTCGTGGTTTTTACCCAACGTTCTACACCGGGAAACAAATACAAATATTTGAAACAGAAAAGAAAAATGTCAAACTTTAACATTCATGTTTTGGGCATGAGAGGGACGATATGTAAAACGTAGTAGTTCAATGTTGTGATGAATATTTTGTTTCAGCAGAATGGTGCGAATGAATGTTCTGGCTGACGCCTTGAAGTCGATAAACAACGCTGAAAAGCGTGGCAAAAGACAAGTGCTCATCAGGCCTTGCAGCAAGGTGATTGTCAAATTCCTTACAGTTATGATGAAGCATGGCTATATTGGAGAATTTGAAATTGTTGACGATCATAGATCAGGCAAGATAGTCGTGAATCTAACAGGACGCTTGAATAAGTGCGGCGTTATTTCACCAAGATTTGACGTTCCAATTACCCACATTGAGAAATGGACAAATAATTTACTGCCTTCCCGTCAGTTTGGGTAAGTGAATTTTATAGTAGTTATCAGAGTATCCTTTCATAATTCTCTAATTTCTCTACAATTTAAATTGTTGTACCCTCGGAGAAAATTTAAATGTCAATTTTTTACGCTGAAGGGTTACAGCCTAGATTAGTACCCTCCTGTATTTATGGATCACACTGTGAACCTAATTAGTTATTTGAAAATGTTGTGCTAACCCAAGGGGCAAATTTATGAGATTTTTTTATTTTCTTTCAATTTTTATAAGAAGTAATGAAACTTTAATTGTGTATTAATAAACTAGGTTCCTATATTTTCGATTTCGTTCTAATATAGTTTTATGCTAAACTCACTGAGATATTTAAAAAAAAAATTTTTGTCTGATTTAAAATTTTCCAATTAATTATTGCTCATATTTGGCAAAATTTACTGATAGAGCAAATAAGTCAGTTAGAATTAGAGGGACAAACTCAACACGGTCAATGGAAAACATACACCAATTTTTTTCCTTTTACCTTGCAAAGCAGGTCAAAGATATCAAATAAGAGTAATTATCCTAATAATTGTAGAGTTGTTGCATTGTTTAAAAATTAGATGTGTTTAAAGTCTCACAAAAACGTTGCCTCACATCACGATTCAAAGTTGTGTGCGCAACATGTTTTAGACGTTGTATTCCAGTTCATAATTAGCTTGTTGCTTTGGCACTCTTTATTTCTGCACCTATAATTCAAGGGATCTACTTTTGGTAGATTATCAGATTGCGCTTGAATATAACCTGCATCCATCTTTTGCGTATCTAAGGTTGAAAGCAAGCTATGCTTGAGGTATATCTCTAATCATCACCCTTGAATCGTGAAGTTTTCAATCACGGTTTTTTACCATTTAAGAATAGTGTTATTCTAAATGAAATTTCTAACACTTTTCAAACATTACTGTGCTCTGATCAACTTTTATACCACAATGAATCAAATGCTATTTCTTTGACTAATTTGATTAGATGGTTGTTCAGTATGTTATTTAAATTGTATATGGATATAAAAATGGACTGGCTAATTGACCCTACAAAACCACAAAACAAAAGAAAAATTAGTAATTGAATAAAAACTGTTTGAACTTTTTTACTTTTGACGTCACATTAGTTTCGATGATCAAATGTTTAAAGGACTGAATAGACTCAGTAAGTGAAACTAGTTAATTATGTTTCATCAATTTATTCACTTGGTTAAAACAGCAAGCTTTTGCCCAGACTCCTGGGCATCCTCAGGTCTGTAAACACACAAAAATGACCACGAATTACAAACTATCTGACATTTTATTGACAACAAACAAAGCTATATGGAAAACACATTTGATTAAATTTTACCTTTAACATGGTACTTTTCACCGTGAATGAGGCACTCTGTATAATTACGATTGCCTATCTAAGGACGACCATATATCCAAAAAAGGGGTTATGCACTAAATTAATAACAAAAGTAATTCAAAAAGACAATTCCTAGTTAATATTTCAAAATTTATTAGTTTTTCATTGAATTTATCAGAATTGGGTATGGGATATTGATAATTAAAATAACGTGACATTTTGGCATTTTATTTTAACGTTTATCACTTATTAACTGTTGTGAATTGTAAAACAATTTTAATAAGTTAAACCTGCTCAAATAAAAAGCTCAAACGTAACAACTGATTTTAATTATCAATATCCCATACCCAAGAAATACCGCCAACTCTGTTAAAAACGGGATTAAGAACAAATTGATCAATATTAAATTTATCCACAAGTATGTAAAGATAATTGTTATGTATTTACTTTGTTTCAGTTATGTTGTCTTAACTACTAGTGGAGGAATAATGGACCATGAAGAAGCTAGGCGAAAACATTTGGGAGGCAAGATCTTAGGATTTTTCTTCTAATGTAATGTTATAAATAAAAAAAATCTTTAATAAATAACTTGGTATTTATTTTTAATTTAAAACCGATTTTCTTTTACTATTGAAATATATATACTATAAATTTAAAATCCATTTGTACGTACAGAAATTTTTAATCCTTTCATATCCAACATTATAAAATCTTCACGTCTGGATAAATTAAAATCCTTATATATTGATATCTTAGTTATTCGTTCCCGCGAGTTTTGTTTTCCCGCATTTATCATCTTTTCCCACGGTCCCAACAAATGCCTATGTATGCATTATAGCCCGCGATAATTCTTTTTCTAACCAGTCTCTAGGAAAACGATAAATCGAGGTTTCACTGTAATCTGAGTTTTGTTTTAAAAATTATTATTTCCTAACACTCCAAACCAAAAATATGTTAATATTAATATCTTAAGGTATTATTAAATAAAACACCTAGTAAAATGGAAAATATTATTAGTGAAAAATAGAATGAACTTAAAATTAAATTATTTGATTGCTCATTTTACAAAATCTTAAAATATTAATGATTATTTTTTTAAATAGTAATTCATGCCTTGACTCCGACTTTTCGAGGTGATTTCACAGGTTCAGTCCTTAATTTCATAGCCAAGGAGTTTCTCCCCGGAGAGGCTCTCAACTCTGGTTTTTTATTAATTTTAAAATCCGTTTCGAAAATTGTGAAAGATTCACGTTGGGGAACGATTGAGACCCGTTTCTTTGGAGTGTTATTCGAGGAATTATTGGTACTGTTGCCGTTACTGTTATTATTACTACTATTTTTAAGTATTGACTTCCTTCTGGGTGCCTTTTCTCCCTTATCTTTACTCAACAAATTGCCCAAATTTTCAAGGGTGGTAACTGACGGCGAATTAGAGAGTTTACGGCTATCCTTCGAACTTACTGATGAACTTCTTGAGGAAGTACTGGCTCTACGTGGAGCAGCCTTAGTGGGTACTTTCGGAGGTTCTTCTGGAATTTCTTGATCAATAGAACTTCGCTCTTGACCTGTTTTTTTCCCGTTCATTTCTTTCTCTAGTGCATCTACATTTATTAAATTTTGTATCGCTGTAGATTTTTGAATTGCTTCTTTGATTCCTTCTACTGTAGATCG
Organism: Quadriops clusia; assembly: GCA_033557875.1. Taxonomy (NCBI): domain Eukaryota; kingdom Metazoa; phylum Arthropoda; class Insecta; order Coleoptera; family Hydrophilidae; genus Quadriops; species Quadriops clusia. The sequence goes on along the minus strand of JAWQRP010000182.1, from coordinate 12,377 downwards.
TCTTCCATTATTTATCTTTTAAAAATATAAATCATTAAAATAATCACAATAAATAAATTTGTATAAAACTTACAGGATCAACTACACCAGTTCTTCTATTAATTCTTGTTTCGTCTTCAGAATTTATACTGCTACTGGCAATGCTGTTTTGCCTAGGATTGCTTTCCCAATCTTCCATCTGCATTTGAATAGTTAATGAATTGTATTAAACCTAAACTATTCATTAGATACCTTTCTTAAAAGTGCTAGTTGACGTTGTATCTTATCATACATTATCCTATCCCATTCTTCTCTTGAGTACCCATCATCCATTGATCGCTCCCTCTCTTTCCTCTTTTCTTCCTCCATTTTAATTTTATTTAAAATCTCCTCCACAAACTCATCCCTTTCTTTCAATTTAGAAAAATGATCTAGTCCAATGTCATCTTTGGAAAAATTGTTTTGATCCTCGGTAAGGTACTTCTTTATTGTAGAATTTGGGAGGCGGGTGCCCTCTAAAATTGATGGACGTCTGCTGTATGATGAAAGTGAAGATCTTCCGTTTAATCCTTCATTCTTAAAATTTTAATAAATATCAGATCAGCAATAAATATTCTAATAATAAATTTTGTATCTAGTACCATTATAGATGCCCTTCTATCTTGTAGCTTCTTCGCTAAAACCCTCGTAGTGATGCCAACCGACAACTCATCGCATTTCGAAGGGACTGCAGGCATTTTTGGAAGTTTATATTGTTGGTTCGTCATGATGTCACTGAATTTTATATTGTTTTACTTAAAATTTTGAAAAAGACTGAAATTGTTTATTATCTATGTGAATTCATTGCTTTACGAGAATTTGTTACCATGTGCCAATAAAAACTAGGAATTTGACAAAATGATTCCCAGTATAGATTTTCGTGTCAAGTTTAATTAAAAGTTGGAGTTTTTATTATTATTCTATTTATTTAGAAGCGTACAGAGACGAAAGCGAAATTAGGCCTTTTCGCGGGTTTCGTTCGAAAGTTATAAGAATAGGAACTATTGGCAATTTTTCCCCTAGCGCCTAAATTCCGCGATATCAAATGTCAGACAAAACGTCATGCTTTTATGTTTCTAACCTAAACTATCAGTTTCAAATATTTTGTTTATATTACAAGTAATTTAATGACAAATGTTAAAATTTAACTATTAAGTAAACAGCGAGAAACATGTTTAAATCCGTTATTAACGTAAGATACTATAGTAGAGTATATTCTTTACTGCAAATAAATGTTTTGAAACAAATTGATACCACAAGTAAAAGAACATTTGTTGAAAGTTTAAACACACTTTCCAAACATAATTTCTATAGATGCTTTAGCACTTCAACAAAATCTAATGAAGGTAATGAATATTTTTAGGTAAATTCTTAACACTGAACCAAATGATTTTGATTTTTTAACAGAAACAACATTATGTGATTCCGATATACAACAACTCACAAAGGGTGACAAAGAATTGGACCATAAATTGAAAATTGTACTGTTGGAAGCGGAAGTTATGCGGCAAGATGGCCATTCAGTTCCTTCAAATTCTTTCATGAAATTACATCACTGGCGGGAGTTGTTAAATATGCCCACAAGGACAGCTCGAAAACGATATTTAACATTTCTGTTTAAGGTCGAAATGAAAAAACAAAATGAATTGGAGAAAAAGGAACAGAAACGAGTGCAACGCGAGGAAGGAAAGATGCAACAGGAAAGTGAACCCGATGATGGCACAATTAAGTATGGTCTTAGTCACAATTCAATTCTAATAAGAGTTCATGATACAACGATGAATCAGTTGTACAATAATAACTTAATGAAAGCTATTCAGTTCGGGGAGAAATTGATTGTAGATTGTGGTTATCATCAGCATATGACTACCAGAGAAAATCTAAATTGTGCCAAACAAATCATGTTTGCTTTTGCGGAAAATCGATATCATGATGATCCTTTCGATTTACATTTCTGTAATGCAGATCTTAAAAGTTCCTTAGTGGAAGCTCTTCATCGGCATGTACCAACAATGTATGAGAAATGGTTCCCATTTAATATACACACAGAAAGCTACTTGGATTTGTTTCCTAATAAACAGTTGGTATACCTCACACCTCATTGTAGGGATGTTATGACTAAATATGACTTCGATAGCATATACATAATTGGTGCAATTGTCGACAAAGTAAACCAAGAACCTTTGTCACTAGCCAAAGCGAAAAAAGAAGGCTTACGAATGCAAAAGTTACCGTTGGATCACTATCTGCAGTGGGGATCGGGTTCGGGTAAATCCTTGACAGTCAATCAAATGGTTTCCATCTTGTTAGATGTAAAAAGAACTGGGGACTGGAAGCATGCCATGCGACACGTTCCTAAGCGAAAGCTTCAACAATCATCTGACATAGGCAAGGCAATTAAAAACTTCAATAGTTTAAGCTATGATATTGAGAATAACGGAAAGAAATTGAGACAAGGGAAAATTCCGCTAATTGAGTTGAAAACAAAAGGATGGAAACCGCAAAAATTAAATCGTAAAGAAGACAAAAAAGAGATAATAGTGAATATAAAAAATATTTCAAAAGAATAGATTTGATTTTTTAATGTAAGTTTAATACTTATTAAATAATTAGTTATAATATAATGTTCTATTGTAGTTATTTTAAACCTAACGTAAAAAAGTATATACAAAATATACAGAAGACCGGTGTACCTAGGAGATGTGCTAATGTGTACCAAATTTAGTTCCTGCGCCTTCTTACTCTCGATATCCTCCAAGCATTAGGTTCTTCATATTTATTGTACAACGGTTCAAGTCGTTGATTTTTCTTGAATTTGCTTAACTTTGTAGGATCAGAAAATTTAAAGAAAGCTGGGGCAAACTCTACCAGCCATTTGGGATCAATTGTCGTTACTTCTCTCATGTATTCCTTTGTGGTTTGTACCAATTCATGGTATATAACCCTAGAAAGAAAACAGAAATATAAATTTAAAAAATTTGCTTTAGAATACCAATCAAATGGATACAACTGAAACTTTAGTACATATATAAATTGTTTAAAACAATTTAATTTCAAAACTTAATTATAAATGGTATCAAATGAGAAATTTAAGAAAATGCACTCTTAATTGGCCAATCAATCTTAGAATAAAAGTTGTTAAATGAACAGGAACGAAATATTTTCTTATCAATGTCGTAGGGTTAGTATATAAAATAAACTAGCAATGGAGAAAAGAAGCCTTGAAGAATTATTACACCTGCATCCATTGTTGCAAGCATATACAGAAAATTACCCATTTAAATCCCGACGCATATTTGGAACATTTATATGATAAATGGGCAGCTGGTCGATATATTTTCGGGAACAGATTTAACTCTCTGCATTCAGCTCTAATATTTAGTGACGACAATTTTCTTAACCTATACCCATTTGTAGGTCTGTTGGACTGACAACTTATGTTCGTGTTGTTTTTTTTTAAGTGGAAAATGCGAGTGCATTGGGCTCACTGGTAGCTTCGTGATTAACTTTATTTCAGTGTGGCACGAATTTTCATACAACAAAACAAAATAAAACAATTTTTATTTATATAGAAGTTATTGTACCTATAAGTACAAAATACATAATCTGTAAATGTGACGCAATCTGACAAAAGGCACCTTACCTTGCTAAGGCAAAATTTTCAATACGATACAAAACATGAGTTTGGGTCAAAATTTCATGTGTTTTTTCTACCAAACGCTACCTACATATCTTAAGATTAACTACAAATGGTTTTTATTTGATACAGTGAAACCTCGGTTATTCGTTCCCGTGAGTTTAGTTTTCCTGCAAATATGGTTTTTTACTCACAGTCTTAAAAAATGCCTATGTAATAGAACACCGCATTTATCGTTTGTCCTTTCTTATTTTATTGCATTATTTGTTGTAACGATCTTCGGAAGTTTAATAACCCTTTTTTATTAGAGCCGCTTGATATTATTGTTAAAAATCCAGCGAAGCGGATTTATATATCAGTTGATTTTTAATGTTTGAATTATATAAAATGGCACTTTGCCGGTAATTCGTTGCCAAAATGGACCGTGTTTTTTATAATTCACTCTTAAAATTACGTGATATTTTTTTGGTATTCACACAGTCTTAGTTTCGCCTTTGTAAAGTAAAGATTAAAAATGAAAAAAATGCGAACTATATAAGAAATGGGTTCACAAATTGATGAGAAGTTACTCGTTAATTTAGAAAATAGACTGTATTCTATTCAACGTAATTATACTAAACAAACAAAATTGTTGATTTAAAAAAAAACTATAAATTAATCTATTTTCTATTATACATGCAGTTGTTTATTTCAAACGTTTTCACACTAACCCGCTGTTATTGTTTTCCCACAATAATCGTTTTTTTTTACTCGGTCCTTACAAAAACGATGAATCGAGGTTTCACTGTATTTTAATCTGTAGACAGCATAAAAATTCATTTTTCAAGTAGAAGAAAGACAGTGTACAAATGTAAAAGTCAAACTTTAACCTCGATTATCACAAAACGACACTTTTGTATTTCAAAAGTCAAAGCCCCATAATTTCATCCATTTTTGAGACTTTTGCGGCATTCTCTTCGGAATTTTGTACTTTATCCAATGAAATAAAAAAATGAATTTCGACTCCCGGCAAGGTAAGGTCCCTTTTGTGAGATCACGTCACAAATAGAGAATTGCTCCTATATATTTTCATTGCTCCCTCAGAGCGTTTTAAAAATATTATGATTGTCTTCGTAGCTTTTCTTTTTTTATCAAAGAAGACGTGATCCATTTCTTCTATTTAAATCAATAAAATAAACCTAAAATTTAAAAATGGGACATATTCGCACAGAGGGAGTACAAAGTGGGTCGTTGTTATTACTATAGCTCCAAAAAAATCCATAACACTTTCCTTATCTAGGCACCACTAGATTTTTTGTGCTGAGTAAATCCTACAATTTTTATTGTTCTAACTTTGTTAATAATGCTGTAATTCAAGGTGAACGTCTTAGGTAGACCACCCTGTATATACATATTTCAGAAGTTAAAAAATAGTTTAAAATTTTTATCCTACTTACCACTCCGGCTGCCTGTTGAAAAGAGCACTAGACGGATGAATGTAAACAACTTGGCTATCCACTAAAGTCCTGTAACCCTCCTGAGGGTCCTTCTTGGCTGCATTTCTGAAAAATCCAGAACAAACAGCCTTTTGCACTCTTACAGTGTTCTTTTCTGCAGACACAACGTCCAGTTTGTGCCTGTCCATGATTCCTAAGAGTTGCTTCCTCACATCTTGAGCACGTTTCAATGTCCTGATTTGGACAAAATTTTCATAGCACCATGCATTTGAGAATTTGTTGTTTTTCCAACTGTTATACACTGCTAGAAGAGTTAAATGGTCTCCTTCGGGTTGGTTAAACTTCGCCTTCTTTTGATCTGCGAGAGCCTGTTTATCTTTCGGTCTATAGAAAACATTCTGCACTGACAACATGCTCACGATAGTTAAAATTTCATCGGAGCATTGCAGAGCTACCGACATAATGAGCATTTTGGACAGGTTTGGTTCTAATGGAAATTCTGCCATCTGAAAAAAATAGAACAAATATTTTTTGTGACTAAATGCTACGATGATTTAATAATATTTAGTTTCATATTTTATACAATGTTATTTCACAATTCTTTTTTCTTTCTTGGGTTTTAGGTCTCTTTATTAATAAAAGTTAGTCAATTGAATTCCATTTATTTCTTAACAACAACGTTTCGTGCTTTTATCATTTGTGCAAAACATCGTTGTTGGAATTCAATTAACTCTAACTTTTATTAATAAAGAGACCTAAAACCCAAGAAAGAATAAAAGGAATAATATACAAAAAGGTGAAGAAACAAACCACTTGTGATTTCAGAATCGTTCAAAGCTTAACAAATTTGTACTTTAAGTAAGGTATAAATAAGGATTAAGAAAGATATCAATTTTTTGTGAATTTTGAAACCTGATTTTTTTTTGTAATATAAAGTGTTTTAGAGGTCTGAAGATTATATGAGCAAGAGAAAACAACTTGCCGTCCGAATAAATATACAAACTCAGGAATTGGGCATTGTCTTATTTCATGATAACCCGAAACTTCAGCAACAACCAATTAGAATGTTTAAAAATATTTTTTGTTTCCAATTATTAATTCTTTCATATGCGTTGTTCATATGTTCAATCATCGCTTACCTAGTTCTGTTTTCTAATTCTAAATGTGTTAATAGTGCAGAGAGTAGTCCAATATTTGCCATCCAGTTTGTCGAACAAGTGGGAAACAAAAATTGGAATTAAATAGTTTAAAAATATACGTACCCTTCTACCTAATCTTGTCAATAAGCCTTCATCATCCAAAGCTGATAAGGAATGAAGTTGTTCCAAAGCCATAATCAACGATTCAACAGGAGGAGCATCCATAAAATCAAAATGAAGCAAATCATTTATTCCCATGGTCTTCAGCTGCAACACTGTTGTAGCTAAATTGGTTCTCTGAATCTCAGGTACAGGTGTGGGTAACATTTCGTCTCTGTATGCCCTCTCTGTGTACAACCTGTAACACTTTCCCGGTCCTGTCCTTCCAGCCCGACCTGCCCTTTGTTTCGCTTGAGCTTGGGAAATTGGTGTTACCACCAACGAATCCATTCCAGTTTTAGAGTTGTACACCTTTTGCTTCACAAATCCCGGATCAACAACATAAAATATTCCATCAATTGTCAATGAAGTTTCTGCAATATTTGTGGCGATTACTACTTTCCGACTCCCAGGTGGCGCTGGTTCAAAGATTCTCGTCTGCATTTCCGAAGGTAAAGCTGAATACACTGGAAGTATAATCAACTCGGGTACGTCTGGTCCCATGGACTTCATTCTCTCATATAAAATTTCACAAGCTGTATCAATTTCTTCTTGTCCTGTTAAGAAAAGCAAAATGTCCCCAGGTGGTTCTCTTAAATGAATTTGCATAACAGTAATTAAACTCGCATCCAAATAATCAGTCTCTGGTTCTTTAGTGTACATTACTTCCACCGGAAATGTCCTTCCAGGAATTGTGAAAATTGGTGCTTCGAAGAAATACTGCGAAAATTTAACGGCATCTAAAGTAGCAGAAGTTACGATCAACTTTAACTCGGGGCGTTTTGTTACAGCTTGTTTCAGTAGTCCAAAAAGTACATCAGTGTGTATCGTCCTTTCGTGGGCCTCATCCAACATTATCACAGAATATGATTTCAAGTCAAGATCCATCAAGCATTCTCGGAGCAGCATACCATCCGTCATGTATTTTATAATAGTTTCAGGACTTGTGCAATCTTCGAAACGAATCGTATAACCCACTTCTTGCCCTAATCTGCATCCAAATTCTTCAGCAACTCGTTTTGCAACGGACATTGCGGCTACTCTACGAGGTTGGGTACATCCAATTTTACCTCGAGAAGTCAGCCCAGCTTCGGCTAAGTACTGAGTAATTTGCGTTGTTTTCCCTGAACCTGTCTCTCCAATAACGATTAAAATTTGATTCTCCGTAACGGCTTTTCGCAATTCTTCTTTTAATTTGTAAATGGGCAACGATTGTCTTTGTTCTAAAATACTCAAATTAGTCTTTTTTCCGAAAGAAGATTTCTTGCCTCCAATCACGTGTTTCTTCCACTCTGGAAGATCTTGTGATTGCAAGCCAATTCCTCTCATATTTGATACGGCTCCTTTCATCTCTTCATCTGGGAGAGGGTCAATCCAATTTTTGTTCCGACCTGAGGGTTGCGAATCCATTTCTTGTTCCCTTTGCAGCATTTTTTGCTCCCTTCTCTCTTTAGCTAAAGCTGACTGCATCATAGCAGCCTGGGCTAGAGAACCGTCTGGATTTTTAACAATCCTTACTGGACTGAGATCATGCAAAGCCCTTCCATGGCCTTGTAAAAATGGAGGTTCTTCTTCAACCAACTCAATTTCGATGTCGGCTTCACTGTCTTCATCTTTGGGAAGTAATCCGGTCTCGTCATCGAAATCGGGTAACTCACTTTTGTCTATGCAGCCTGTAACAAATTAAAATTTATTATAACAATTACATTATAGGTTAAATATTTTAAATCTAGGATTATTTCTATATATATGTAATATAACACTGCAGTATTAGTATTAGTAGTAGTAATAGTTTCAATTGTCTGATGTTCACAAGTCATCAAAAAATACTTGTGAAATCAAATTTTAGGACCTCCATAGAGACTTGTAATTGTCTCGTGTCTGTTAACAAAACGATATGAATTTAAATTAATCGACTAAAATTGAGGGTAATCCTAAAGGGTACATTCGCAACAGTAGCCAATGTAAAAAATGTAATAAAGACACACACATGTGACTTAACAAATGAAACTCTTTTTAAGAATTAACATGTAATCCTGAGTAGACTTACACTTTCCATGATACTTAGGTATTTTCTATATATTTTGTATCAATCAATGAATTAGTCATAGAAATTGAAAATGACTAGTAACTATATAGATTACTTGTTCTAACCAGAGCAATAACATTACACCTGCAACTCATCGGCAATAATTGCACACTCAAACTGCATTCATAATGTTCAATTTCACTTTTGGATTTTAGGTGAAATTAAAAGATGTTGAACAATCAATATAAATAACGAATGTTACAAACCTGAAGAAATCATTTGTTTTATTTCCCAACGCTCTGGGCTAGATATCCTAGTAACACGATTTCTCGAATCTTCATTATCATCATCGATACCTAACGGTAATTTAAACACCGAAGTACTATTAGTAGGCCTATCAGGGTTTCTGTCTTTATCCTCTCTCTCGGCAGGAGCATGTGATAAAGGATTTAAGTCTCTTCCCGTTGTTTGGCAAACATCTTTCATTGATAAGGAGACCTTTTGCCCAGTTACTGACAAAACTTTTACTTTAACTTTGTTGCCTCTTGATACAACTTCCGACACGTTTGTGACTCTGCCTTCTGCTCTTAATTGTGAAATATGGACTAATCCTTCCCAGCGTCTTCTTAATCCCTCTAACTGAACAAAACAACCGAATGGAACAATATTAGCTACCTTGCCAGTATACAGTTTGCCAGGAATAGGATCGTCTTCTAATTCGGGACTGTCTCGTTTCATTTTTCTTTCTTCGCTCTTTCCTCTATACCTATCTCTAGACCTATTCCTGCCTCGATCCCTTCTTCTATCACCTGATCGATCTTTTCCTCTGTCACTTGATTTATCTCTTTTATATCTTTCCCTTGATCTATCCCTGTGATGCTCTTGTAATCTATCTTTGTAGCATTCTTGAGATCTACCTTTATATCGATCTTGCAATTTATCCCTATGAGTTCTATGGCGATCCTTTCTATCTCTATCTCTCTTGTTTCTTTCCTTAGACCTATCCCTGCTTTTTGATCTCTCCTTTTTCCGATCATAGCTTCTAGAGCGTGCCCGTTTCTTAGTCCCATGCCTCTCTTTACTGCAACTTCTATCTTTTCTTTTTCGATCCTTTGATTCTGACTGTATAGAAGGAGCATCCGCCTCAAATTGTGCCATCAAATCTGCAACAACATCATCATCTTCATTATTCTTCTTCTTAGACTCAGTTTCATGTTCGGGCTCCGGATCGCTCAAAGGTATTTGCGCCTCATTGGGTAATGCTAATCCGGGAAATTTCATGGACAAGCTATCTTGGGCAGTTAACATTTTATTAGATGTAGATGTGTCGGCATTAGGTGGTCGCATATGCTGAATAATCCGTAACAAATTTGATATGAAGGAATCGGAAAATTCTGCCCCATTTTCGGCTAGAACTTTCTTAAATGCTTCGAAGGTGTTATGCTTTTCTGAGAGGTGTATAATAAATTCAGCTAAAATAAGACAAACAGTATATCAGATCAAATTACATTTAGTGTGTTAAGACAAAAAGTAGCTTTAACTATTATAATCAAAATAAACTAAATGTTAAACTTTCTCAACAAGCGACATAACCTAAAATAAATTACAAACCTAAATCTTTATCGTTCATTCCTAAGTGATTTTCCAGTTCCGTGCACACTTTGGATACAAGAGACAAATGCTCTAGCTTCTTTAATTCGTTCATTTTTGGAGAAAAACCCGTAAGTTTCGTAAATTGAAAACCTTTTTCTTAAGTTTTGACCACAAATCTATGGTTTGAGGTTGGCTTTGACAGCAAACGTTTTGACAGTTCAAATAGCTGCGCACGACTATATATAATACCAACCTAAGTCTTTAAATATGAACTTTTTAAATTTGCTATAAAATATATTCGCAATAGATCGTTCAACGCTATAATTAAGTGTTAATTTAAACTGTAATTTATACATATTAAAAGCTGTTATACGTGTACTTAATTATTTTCCCGAGAATTCACCCATGTTTTTTTTCTATTTTACTTTTTTTTTCATATATTGCCAACATAGGTGTTGTGTCACTTTTGTCAAGTTGTCAAGTTTAAGAATCACGTAGGTATTTTTGTATACAAACAGAAAGAATGATAATTAACAAACTAAATTTATTGTGAAAAAGACACATAATGCTCTAACTAACATCTTAGATAGACTCTCTCAATAGTTCATTCCGAAAATCTTTGTGTGTCATCAAAATTGTGTACTTTCACCATATGTTGCAAAAATTAAGGTTTCTCTTTAAAAATCCTTAAATATTCAGCTTTCTGCTTGTGAATAACAACTATCTCATGAAATGAGTCAATTTTCCCTCCTTTTTAACAACTGGCCACATTTTCTGATGTAATATGATACAAATATTAATACATGTATTATTTCTTACTTCAGAGCATAATATATGGTGAAACCTGATTTTATTGTGCAATAAAGAAGAATGATCAAAACTCTTGGAAAACGAATCGCTTGGTTAAACGTTACGTGCTCAGTGGGATATAGTTTACTTTATTGAATCTTAATGTTACATAGGATTAGAGGACTTACATGATTCTTTGTTCATAAGCTCTTATTTAAAAATCGGATTACTGGATTTTTTGTTTTCTAATATCTTCCGCAAAGGATGAGTGAAAAATCAGAAAATAAATCTCAAAAGTTGGCGAGGGACTTTGATACCCTTTTGGGGAGCAATGTTTTAGTTAGTCCTAATGAAGAGCAATATGAATTACTACTTAAAGGGTTGAAACAACAACTAGGAGAAGGCAGAGGAGAAGTTATTTTGGAGGTATGACAATTTAATTTTTTTACTATACTTTAGACTAATATTTTGGTTATTACAGATTGGTCGTTGTATTAATGGATCCGAAGGAGGGTTGAGAGATGACGAACTAGATGCAGCCGTTGCTACACTGCAATCCTTAGCAACAACTTTGGAATGCAGCTGTGTAAAGTTAAGAGAGCGCAAAGAGTTAGGGGGCACTATCGCACAGTATCTTATTAGAAGGCTGTTAGATCAGACTGGTAGCTATAGTTAAGGTCAAGGAAGAGGATGCATCATTTAATATATATGTATTTTTAGATTTTTTGGAGATTAGAGTAGCAGTAGTTGGAAATGTAGATGCGGGAAAATCTACTCTTTTAGGCGTATTAACACATGGTGAATTGGACAATGGCAGGGGTCATGCTAGGCAAAAGTTGTTCAGGCATAAACATGAGATGGAATCTGGGAGGACAAGTTCTGTTGGGAATGATATCCTTGGGTTTGACAGCGAAGGTCAGTATATGCATTAGCTGTTTTCTATTTTGAAAGACAGCCAAGTTCATTGTGAATACAACTAAAAATATAATTAACATAAGTGGGATATGAATTCGTGCTATATTTATGAGTGGTAAATATTTATGTTTTCTAAACAGGTGCTGATATATACTTTCAAGTATGAATTTTATTCAAAGCAAAAATGGAACAAGTTTAAACAGTTAGCTTATCAAAAGCAAAATAAATGACTAACAAGAGAAATGTACCGTATTTCACCGACTATAAGATGCACTTTTTTTCTGAAAATTTTCAATCTAACAATGAGATGCGTCTTATACAACGAAGGTACTTAATATGTTTTTTCCAATTTTTTAACCTTAAAAGTCCCCTGCGTCTTATACTCCGGTGCGTCTTATAGTCCGTGAAATACTGTACATTTACTTCTCATGTTTATTGCATTTCGGCATTACCAAAACGTAATAAAAATCGTATTGGAAGATAATTTAAATAAACTTATTATTTATTTATTAAGAGTCCGGGTCAAGAAGATGGATATATTAATAATGCAAAGAGGCAGTACTTTCTTGACTAATTTATTTGTTCGTTGGGTGACCGGTTTCGCTAGATCAGCATCTTCGGACCCATGTAGTCGGTTTCTCAATGAGTGTGATGCACATCAG
>JAWQRP010000181.1:0-36961 GCA_033557875.1 Quadriops clusia | reverse complement strand
TCAATATTTACGGTCCTTCCATGGTTTATTTAATAGAAAAAGCTTATATAAACCCATTTTAGTCGATTTCAAGCAAATATTTTCATAGATTAAATGTCCCGCGGAGCGTACAGGAGCCAGTATTTACATTATATTCCGAGGCCATTAAAAAAAAAAACTAGTGAACTTAGATTAAAATTATTATTTCATGATGTTAATCGAGGGTTAAAATAGTCAGCGGACTGTTGATGATTGACTCTACAAGTAAAACTATTATATATATTACCTGACATTTCCGCTAATTTACTACATAAAGTTGATTTCCCAACTCCGGGAGTTCCAGTGACTAAAATGTTAGGCACTGATCTTGGAGAATGTTGTTGCATCTTTAAATGAAATTAGTTTTACTGTGCCGGTTCCTAAAGTAACATATATTATTCTCTTTAAGACAAATCTCACGTGTTTACACATCAAAATAATACTTACTTATAGGTTATGTTCCTGCCAACGTTGGTTCCTGCCAACGTTCCTGCATAATTACCATAATTACTAAACAATGACATTAATCGTACTGTGGCCATCTACAACGATAATTTTCAATTACGGTAATGTAGATTTCTGTAACGGGACAATGAATGACATTTAACCCTAGAACGCCCAAGCCTAAATCTATTCTGTGCATGCCCAAGGGGGGGCAATTTTTTTCCGCCAATATTATCAATGTTTTTTGAGTATTTAAAAGGTAATGAGAAAGATTAATAACACATTTAAATACTGTATAATATTTATTATTAAGAATTTACCGTCATCATTCATCATCAGAAGAACTGCTATGGCATCTAATGCAATAAATTTTACTAGTAGAATGCTGTTTACAAGTATTAAAGTTACATTTTGCATATCTTGTTTTATGTTTAGTTAAATTGTCCTTTTCTTTTTTAGTACTTGATTCGTCCAAGCAAATGTGGCATCTTCTTCTAATTAGGCAGCTTTCCTTGACCAGGGTTCCTTTTCGTAGTGGAACTTTTCTACCCAAAATGTTTTCAATAGATAAAATTAATGATTTTGACATCCCAGTTGTATTTTCAGCCCTTATTTCTACATTTGGTTTAATCAATTCCAGCCCAAGTTCGATGAAAAATAAACTTCTTTTATTCTTCATCTTTTCTTGAAAATTGCTTGCCCCAAGTATTCGTATCATATTCAGAAAAATTGGATTTGTGATTTCAAAATCGACCACTATTTTTCAAAATACATTTACTTTTGCGCAATTTGATGAAATTTTTGAGCAATTAACTGATCCTTAAAAAAATGGTAGCATGTATTAGAAACCTCGGGCATCTTTTGCCCGCCCTTGAGCGTTCTAGGGTTCAAATAAAGTCAGATAATTGAGTGTATTAGCTCTGTACGTAGAGCAGTACGAAACGGTACAAATTGGGCACAAAACGTTCAGAGGTGATAAAAATACATCCGTGCACATGCGCCTTACCTAATGCGCATGCCTCTAACCGTTTTGTACCATTCTGACTGGCTCTACGTATTTAAATACAGACCTTTGATAAAATGTATGTAGTTTCAAAACTAGAACAAACAATAAATCAAATGCGAGTATTTTTATTTACAAATCAAATAAATAAAATAAATGGTATAGCAACAAAAACAAAACTTGTGATATTCTGTTTAATTAATAAAGGAAATAGACTATCAAAATATTGCAAATTGTAAATAATATACAAGCGAAAACCTTTTAATAGTATGTACGTTCGTTGGTATGTACACACTTAAATTGCGACAACAAACGGTTATTAAAACAAGGTTGTTGCACCTTGTAAGGTGTCTGGGAGAAACACAAAAACCCTGCAATTGAAACGATGGTGTCGCCCTCTACTCAACACTCATTTTCGTTATTTTTTTGAAATTATTTGATAATACTGAATTGTTTATGCCCTTTTGGGGGTGTTCGCATTTTTCTCATATTTCGGATTATCTCTGTCGCCTCTTCGTGTCCTGTTTTATATACAGTTCGGATTAAAATTAAATCGAAAAGTTGGTCGCAGTGAGCGTTGGTTTGGCGGGTAATGGACAAACAGTTGTTAATGGCCGCAGTAGATCTACCGAATGGATTTGTGTGCAGTTGAAAGACGCGACTTTCAAAGGTATTTTCGATAAGATTAAGACGTAAAAATCTAGCCGTTTTATTAAGGAATGATTGTAAATAATGAACGTTGGTTAAATGTAATAAGAAAATTAAGTTTTTCGGGGAAACACAGGGTGGAACCGTTTCTGTAGATGCCGAGTTAGTTTGTATTTGTTGACAAGTAGGCTATTGTGAAACGAATTGCAGACGTGTTTTATGTGTTAATACTTGATTGTTTAATTGTTGCAACCTATTAAAACTTGATTTTTGCGTTAATTTACAATTTAAGTTTTATTTACAAAGAATTGGAAGTGTTCATATTTTATAAATTGATGTGAAATAAATGTTTAAGGAATTGGTACTAATTTAATTGAATACATTACTCCTGCTAGTCAGTATAATGAACCCAAGAAGTACTTAATAATTTTATTACTTCATTTACTTTTTAGTGATTATTAAAATGTAATTTAACTATCTGTATGATTATTGAAACGTTTACTGTTTAAACCTACTTACAACCTCTATTTCTATTATTATTTTTAAATACAAAATAAAATTTGTAGGATGATTAGACAGATTTTGCACTTTGATTTTTAAATAAATTAGAATAAATCACTACATTTGTAATATACAAACATGAAATGGTTTTTATCCGTAACTGATTACAGTCAACCACGATTTGTTCTACACAAGGATATTAACACAGATAGTTTGTACACACAAGTTCTGATAACAGACCACTAACAAACATTCATATTCACAATGCCAGTGAAAATGTTGTGCTTTCAACGACACAGCACATTTCGAACTGAGGGTACAGATGTAAACTATATTACTAATACAGTGAAATCTTCATTTATCTTGATTGTAGTCAATTGATTTATCGTTTTGGTAGAGACTGGTTAGAAAAATATGAAAAAATTAGAAATAAGCAATTACATGTTAAGAAAACTTATTTTTACATAAATTTCGTAAAATAATTTAAAAACAACCTTATTTATAGCTTTTTTAAAACGTCAATTTGTAAGAATTATCATTTTGAATACAATAAAATCTATTTTCCACATTATTGAGTAGCTTCTGTTTAGTTTCGGAACAAATTTCTTGTTTATATATATTTACACCCGTTATTCCGGACATTAAACAATAACAAACGACTCTAATAAAAAAAAATGTTATTAAACATTTGAAGAGCATTAAGACTGTAAGAATAAATATTTTGGCGAAACATCAAAAGACAAACGATAAATGCGGATTTTAATTACATTGGTTACATATGCATTTTTTGGGACCAATAATTGAGGTTTCATTGTTGTACAATGATGAATCCATTTTGCTAGCATCGGCACAAAAGTTACTATGTTTCACAATTTCGCTAATTCACATCTTACAAAAAAATCTAAATTTAACTTATTCTCGGTGATAGGCAAAATGTTAATTTTCAGCAACAAACTCTTACATTTGTTGTTTTTGATCTTGGGTATTTTGAAACTATTATTTATTTTATCATTTTTAGGAGTTTTATAATTTTTATTGTCCGACGTTTTGCCAGTCTATGTAGGCACCTTCAGGAACTTAATACATTAATTTAAAATTAAAAATGAAATAAAGTGGATCAAGAGAAAAAAATTACAAACCCTTATATTGTTACAGAATAATCCTTTGATTGTCGGTGTCCACGAAAAAGTCAGTCATCATGATCCGAAGCAAAAAATCAACAAATGACTTGGAAGAACCAGCAGCAGTACCAGACTCGACAACAACAACAATCGAAAAGGATCGTCAAGAGTTTTTGCCTGGTGAAGATGTGTTTTTTATTCACAGGGATGGGCGATACTATTTGGGCACGGTTGTAGAAGTTGACAGTGTGCGGGAGCAATGTCTGGTCAAGTTTGGGGACAACACAGAAAGCTGGTCGAGTTTCAAAGATCTTGCAAAGCTGAGCACTCCGGAAGAGGAGGATCTGCTATGCGTCGTTTGTAAGAAGTCAGCGCCCAAAAGCAAACACGAAGTCACTATCTGTGATAAATGCGGTCGGGGGTACCACCAAAAATGTCATCAACCAGAAATTCCATCTCATTGTCAGAAAGAAGGCGCAGTTTGGATGTGCAGACGATGTTTAGATGAAGAGCCGATTAGACAGAGAAAGAGTAGTGACAACAAACTGCTGAGGAAAGATACACTACGTAAAACATGCTCAGGAACTTCACCTACCCATCTTGTAACAGGAAGGAAAACATTTCCTTATGATGTAAGCATATTTACAATATTGCTCAAGCAGATATTTTTTCATATTTTGTATCAAAGTTTCTATATATTTTTTTCTTTTCTAACTAGATTGATTCTTTAACATGGGATGATTACCATAGACAAAACACGGAACAAATATACTGCTACTGTGGGGGGAATGGTGAATGGTATACACAAATGCTGCAATGTGGAAGATGTCGACAATGGTTTCATGAGAAGTGTGTCAGCTGCTTGCAATATCCTCTCTATTGCGGTGACAGATTTTATGTGTTCGTCTGTTCAATTTGTAATCATGGGACAGAGTTCTTAAGACGGCTAGAGTTGAAGTGGGTTGACTTGGTTCATTTGATGCTATTCAATTTGACTGCATTCAACATAAAAAAGTATTATGACTTAGATACTGTTATTATTCCTTACATTAATGATAATTGGCATGCGCTGCAACTTCCACCAACGGTTAGTAACTCTTATTATAACTAAACATTATGCAAACGTATGTGGTCTTTTTTATTTTTTTCGTAAATTATATTATTACTTTGTTGATGATAATTTAAAATTGATTGGTAATCCAACAAAGATGAATTATTAGATAAATAAAGAAGAGGAAGCCCTTGTTGAATATTTTATTTTCAATTTGTAGATAAGGGATGGCCCAAACAGGTAATATAGATTTTGTAGTAAGTTATAGACAGTAGTTAATAATTATAAATAATAAAAAACAGGATAAACTACAGTCTATAACTTACTACAAAATTTTATTTTCGGTCAGTAAGCTATCCCCATCATCTTACTAACATGACATTTTGCTCCTGATGGTGGTCAAAGCGTATTGACTCAAACTGGTTGCAAAAATAAAATATTTTACAAGAATTTCACCCTCTTTATTACCTGATTCTTTAAAATTATTCACCTATCCAATATTTTTATGATGCCTTAGTTGTATAATTACAATGTAGGCCTGTCTACAAATCAATCTTATGTTTAACAAGAAAACCTGAACTTTTCAATGTCACCATTACGAAAAGGAGCTTTGTCATTTTATACTCTCATCATAAGCAGGCTTTGGTTTATTTTGAGTACATATTTCAGGGAACCACATATTTTGGCATGTTTTAGTGACATTACTATTCAAAATAAATAAATGGATATAATATATGCAGCCAAGCATTTATTGCTGAAACTCTTTCAGATTTTTAATGTATCTAAATCGGAGCGAAGAGAAAACATCCTTTCAGTGCTAACAAATCACAGAAATCGCTTCAAATGTGGCAGAGAAATTAAGAAGAAAACTACAATTTGGGGCTTAAGGATTAGGTTGCCTCCTCCGGCCCATTGCACCTCCTTACCCAATGAGGGTCCAATTACAGAAGACGAATTAAAGCAGAGGTGGCAGGGCAACAGAAGATTGCAGTTTTTGCCATTACCTGAAGCAAAAGGTAAATTTCAAACATTTCATTTAGAGTACATTATTTCGTAGCCAAGTAAAAAACTGTGCTGATGGCATATTGCAATAAAAATATCATCATAAATTGAAGGGTCTAGCAGAACAAACATTTATGTCATTTTCAAGGTTTTCAAGAAAACAATTTGAAATTAGCAGTACACACAGAGTAATAATATACCAAAACTGCCGGCAAGATCTATCTTTGTTCCTTCCTCTCATCGACTAAGTTACACATCATTTTGAAGGCCAGGATACATAGATTTGGATTCCGTAAAAAAAATATTAAAAAAACATAAATTTTTCTTCAATTATTGCAATAATAACACAGTTCAACAAAGTACCGAAATAATTTGTTGCCCTAACAATCTCAGCAGATTTTTATAGCAAAATATGTACATTTTACGAATGTAGTCATTATTCTACCAGATTGGCTCTGGTTTTGATGTTATTGGGGTATTTGTAAAAGTCCTTATACTGTACATTGTAAATTATGATAAAATTGCATAGCAACCATTTGGACCGGTGGTCTCCAAACTTTTTTAACTATTGACCTACCAAAATTCTTCTAAACATCTTATCGAACCTTAAAATTTTATTTTTAGGTTAAAGAAAGTTATTATTATTTTTACGAATTTATTGTATATTGAATGGTTTAATTACATGTGAAAAGCCACAAAAAACTAAAATTTTAGTATAGTACTCGATGAATCTAATATTCTACAATACAGGTCTGGTGTTATAATTGGGATAAATAAATAGTTTACACAACAAACTGCGATGAATTTGCACATTGAAAATGCAGAGAGCACCCAAGTCTGACGGCTAATTAGTGAACATCTAACCTGTAACACAAGCATGCAGCTCAGACATCATCTCGCTTCTTAAAAATACAGTGAAAAATGTGATGATTTTTGATCAACTTTCTTGTGGACCCACAATCGACCCTTTAGCTAATATCGACCCCCAATAATGTTGTTTCGACGCCTGAATTAGATCAATATGCCCTGTTTATTTAACGTTGGTTTTATTATAATTTAAAGCAAATTAGACAGAATTTATCTCGAATGGTGTGACCTGTTAACTACAGAAATCAAATAACAAGTAAAAGATCACGACTCATTGCTGAGTTCGCCCTTATGATCGGCTACATCTCAAAGTACATAATTGCAATTATTTAAAAAACTAAAAATAATTTTGCAAAATCAATGATAGTTTCATAATCAACAAACATAATTACCGTTGTAATGTGCGTACGTACATCCGTCAGTAATTTTCCCATTTTAAGGAATGTGATTTCTATGGTGAGTGTGTGTTGATGGTTGCACCACTATGAAAAAATCGCATTTTAAAGAACATCAACGTGTTATGGTAAGGAAAAATTTAACTACTTGATTAACAAATTAAAATGCAACAAAATAAATTATTCTTTTGCTCTAATTGCTTATTTGAGCTATTAATTTCATGCGAACGTGGCACGGGAATACACCTTATAGAGAAGGTTGAACGTAAAAGTCGGAAATTTGACATTTCAATTTTCCGTGAAGGCGGCTTACCATCTACGCCGCTGTCATTTTTGGAAGCAACGAGTTAGGCGTCTTAGAGCCCTACTGGGGCTTAAGTAAAGGTCAAACATGTAAATTATACAAAAACAGTTAGTTAAAGTGAGGTTATGCGATGTTAGAGGAGGCAATGTCACGCAATGAAAGATCAGAAAAAAATAATAGACAATGTGTATTAACTCTTTGAATGCCAACATGACTTTTTAGTGTGCATTGAGGAGAGCGCTCGCGCTCCTTGGCACTCAAAGGGTTAAAAGCTAAAGAAGCAAGTGCCTGTGATCAAAGATTTGATGAAATAGGTTGTCGCCATCGAGCCGATGCTGATCGAGTTTATATTCTACAATAAGAACGATAGAATTTAGAAACAAGACAAAAACTTAATGAATGCGGTGAACATGATGCTGAACGAATTTCGTAGTAAAATGTACCAGCGCTTGGGAATCGTAGAAAAGGAATATCTGCGTTACTGATTCAAATATGTATTGCAAATTACATTACTATAAATATTATTAAATGAATAAATGATATATAAGATTATTATGTGTATATAGTAAAATGTATGCATGTATGTGCACTCCGCAAGATGTTTATGCGTCCATGATTTCAAGTTTAGTCTTATAATAAAGTCAGGCTTTGTAAATAGAATCTGCAAATCACTCAGAGCCATCACTAACAGAAACCAAAAAAATATGGAGTGGTCTCCACTCGACTTTCTTGTATATTTCTAAAATGTACTAGACAAAATAAGACAGATTCATACTAGGGTTCAGAGCGATTTTTAAATAATTTTGATATTATAGGTATACACAACTTCCGGTTGGGCAATTGTGCTAAAATTTGATATCTGTGAGTGTTTTGTTATTTATAAAGTTACTACAATATTTGGTAGAAATTTCTTGAAGCAAAATGGCACTTTACTTGAAAAAGATCCAGTTTCGTTTCAGGTAAAGTACCACTTCCGGATATCCGAATAAACCCAAAAGTTGATACGAGTTTACTTTTTTGCTAAAATAACTATATACCAAATTTCATTGAGCTAGCTTAAGTCGATTTTGAGTTATCGTGTTTACACACACACACACACACACAAACATCCACACATCCATACATCCACACAGCAGACATCAAAGCAAAAATGGGCAAATGGATTCAGGGGCACCTAAAACGTCGAGATTCGTCAAAATCCCGATATCGATTTTTTGCATGAATACAATATATTTTCTTTATTTGCATTCTGCATGTACGAAAAAGTAAAAAGTTATTCATCCATTTGGTTAACGTTTAATGTTTCAAAATCGTTTGAATCTATTATATATCTATTGGTTGTTTTCCATTTTTCAAAAATATATAGTAGTATAATATTGTGAACATATTACAAATATGAAATCATTATGAGTGTTACATTTATTTTTTTTAAAATTCTTTGGACTCACGTTGGTCAAGAAGAAATTTTATAATGTTCTATTTTAAAATTTAAATAAAATGTTCTTTCTTAAAACTGCTTTGTGATAGGTGAGACGTCACACTGTTTGAGAGTGCATATTTATATCATGCATTTTTACACACTCATATGCATATTTAGCGGACAAAAGAATAAGTTTCCAAAATGAAGTTTATAATATGTACTACAAATTAAATCAGTGAAATTAAAGATTACATATCAAACTATTCTATATTTTAATTTTATTTGCTATTTTAATAGCTATTTTATATTATTTACAATTTTTAAATTATGTAATCATATAATTACTGAGATAACAATTACGATTGAGTCAGTTGATGGCGGATAGAGTAGATGTTATACAATAGAAGAAAACCATACCAACGATAACAAAAAGGTTATCCAAGTTTTGTCCGTTGTTTCCAATAACTTTTAAGTGCGGGAGTACATTACGTCTACTTGAATGTATTACATTTGTATATGATTAGACAACACATGCAGAGTAGTGAATATTTTTCTTAACTTTCAAGTTTTTTACTTTTTAAATTTTTTTTTATAAAATTTGTGAGAACAATCAATGTTTTTGCATTTTACAAACTCATGCCAAAAATTGATATTTGCAGACAAAATGACAGTTTTTTTAATGCGGTTACTCTAACGATCAATGTAATACTAACGTATTGTTTTACAATATATCTGCGGAAAGTTTTTGCAACATGAAAGTTTTATATGACTTTTACAATTAAAAATTTATAGCTACAAATAAGGAATGAAACTTATATTAAATTCACTTCAATTTAAATAAATCTCAAATTAAAAAAATATGAAAATATCTACTATTATGTTTTTGTGTTCGCTATTAAATACGTTACTGTTGCGTAAATTTTTAGCGAACATGATACCATGTATATGTGTAAATCGTAAGATGTAAATGTGTATATAGGGTAAAATGTATATGTGTACATGGTAATGTGTGTATGGTCAGATGTATATGTGCACATAAGTATATGTGTACATGGTAATAAATATATGTGTACATCGCTGTCCGTGATTTTTCACGGGCATTAACTAGTTCTTAGCATAAAATCATCTTAGAGCCATTGTCATATCATGGGCAACAAAAACCAGTGTAATACATAATGCTATGGATATCAGTCCTGGTTAGACATTTGTCATGTTAGTAAAAAAGGTTTCTACTACAGTTAATCAGTTTTCCTCTTGACTTACAGTAAAAATAATAATCTAAAAGAACATGTAAGTATTTAAATAATTTATTTGAAGAATACCCTGGGCTATATTATTGGATTATCAATTTTTTACTGCCTCATATATACCAGATGGTTTCGACTTTTTGGTACTTTTGAAATGTATAATTCCCCAGGTCAAGATGTTTACAATGTATGTTGAGTGGAAATAAAATTTCTGGTACTTTCTTGACAAAATTATTTATTGCTCGTAAGGCTACCGGTTTCGCCGCATGAATTGCGGCTTCTTCAGGCCTTTGTAGTCAGAGTTTTGTTATATTTCATTTATAAAATTTGTTCTGTTTTGGTACTTCTCTGTAGTTTGTTTTTAGAGATATGTCAATGATTTTTTCATATAAGATAAGTATAAAGACATACTTGTTTATACAGGGTGGTCCACCTAAGACGACCCACTTAAATTACAGTGATATTAACAAAGTTAGAACAATAACCCAAAGTATTACAAACGACAGTTATTCTTTAGCTCAGTTAGCGAACCAATCAGCTATTAATTATTTTTAAAATAGCGAAAGGTGATTGGTTCACTAACTTAGCTAAAGGATAACTCGTTTGTAATACTGGGGATAAAACTTGCAGAATTTACTCAGCACCTAAAGAGCTCCAAAAATACTAGTAGTGTTTTGTTCTGCCTTGCATAGTTTTTGCGCAAACGCACTTGGATCCATAAAAGTGATTACATTTTTTTTACATATTTTAAATCGACAAGTAATTCTGCATACAACTGTATAAAAATTTCTGCAAAAAAGTCACGGATGGGCGAAAAACATTTATTTATTGGTACGGCTTTGTTTACCAAGTTAGGGCAATGAAATTTCCAAAAATTGATTCTGCACATAAAGGACTTAAAAATATCCCAATAACTTTTTACTCTGTGACATTTCATTTCCGTGCAAGCGCACATAATTTTTAAAAATACATAGTTTATAAAGTATTTTTGTTATGAATTCTAATTCCCGGAATGATTATGCGTACAACGATACCAATATTGCAGCAAAAATCTGGCTTTGTGTTCAGTCGCTCATGACAGTAGATGTACCTTTTATACATTTGCTCATTTGTCACCTAATACTGTTAATTTCTTGTTATCATCATGGTCTAGTTCTTGGTGGAAGGGGTTCATGGTTCGAACCTCAATAAGGACGAGATTTTTTTTTTTTTGTGAAAAAATGATAACTGTTTCATCTTCTGCGAATGATGTAGAACAAGGGCTCTCTGTTTTGTAGACTACTCCAGAAATTGTGAACTCAATTTCTCGTCGTCTATAAATAAATGATTTTCGACCATCCACCACTTTTTTGCAGTCATTTTTATACGGTTGTATGCAGATTTACTTGCCGATTTAAAACATATAAAAAAAATTTCATCTTCATCATCACTTTTACGGATCCAACTGCGTTTGCGCAAAAACTATGCAAGGCAGAACAAAACACTACTAGTGTTTTTTTGGAGCTCTTTAAGTGCTGAGTAAATCCTTTATTATTCTAACTTTGTTAATAATGGTGTAATTTAAGAGGGTCGTCTTAGCCGGACCACCCTGTATAAGTGGCATTTATAGCGCAATAAATTCTACTTATATAACCAAGTGTGTCTTTATACTTACCTTATTAACTATAACTTGGTTGGGAATAAAATATAATTTTTTCATACATATGTCAAACACCATAAGGCGGATTTTTTAATTATAGGACAAGAAATCTCTTATTTAAATAGAGAAACTTCACTTTTTTTGTTGATGTTCTTAATCTCCATGTAATAGACCTTATTAGCATGAAGTAACGTAGTTACGTATCTATTGATGCCAAACAAAGAAATTTACATGCAATTTCCCCATATGAGAAATTAATAACTGAATTCTTTCCGAATTGACTAATTTCTTAAGTATCAGGTAGGTAAAGTTAAAGATATTGGTGGACTTTGGCATTCAAAATGTTAAAAATTATCAAATAAATCACAAAAAACTCTTATTTTTTCTAAAAACTTTGAAGGGTTATAGTTTTGTAAGGGTGAATTTTAAGATTGGGTTTTATATGAACTTTTTTACTTGTTTTTACAAGCCAACCACTACACGCGGTTCAAACCATCACACTCAATTTGATAACACCCTGTATAATTTGGAGATTCTTTTTGATCCCTACTAAACTTGAAGTTATATACGAAATATGATAATAAAACTGAAGGAACTTTCATAGGCATGTTCTACACCGAAATAAAGGAAAAGAATTTAACTTTACCTATCTGATGCATAAGAAATTAGGTAATTTGGAAGAAACTCAACTTTTAAAGTCGTTTATGTTGATAATGCACGCGATCTTTTTTATTTGACATCAGTGGCTGATCGGTGCGTCACAATGATATAATCACTGATAAGGTCAATTCCTAATACAGATATGTCATTTGATAATTTTTTAAAGTCACTTTGACATTTTTTTCAATTTTAACTTTTAACATAAGGGCTTCAGAATAGGTTTAAACTGTGTTTATCCAGGTATTGATTTAATTGATATCATTGCCAAAAATTAGTTGATTCAAAAAATAAAGCATTTTCATTTTTCATATCAAGAAATATGGATTAATGGAATTTCTCCTGGTACACTGAGATATTTAAAAACACTGCTCTCATACGAATAAATTGATACCAATATCGTTTATCTTTAAACATGGCAAAGAATAGAAAAAATTAAAAACATGAGTTCCAGATAGCACATGTGTGCGCAAGTATGAGTGTGTGTAATATGTAGGCAATGCTAAACTTGATGCGTACTGCTTTAGCTTACTAGTTCAGTGGTATTCGTTCGCGTTTTCTTGAATTTTTGTTTTTTACTTTTTTCCATTTTTTTTTATCAAGTTTAAAGATAAATGATATTGGTATCAATTTGTTCATATGAGACCATTGTTTTTAAATATCTCGGTATACCAGGAGGTTTCCGTTTGAAAAAGTTGATATTTCTTGAAATGAAAAAAGAAAATGTTTTATTTTTTAAATCAGTTAATTTTTGGCAATAACCTTATAAGCACAGTTTAAACCAATTTTAAAATCCCAATGTTTTTTTTTTTTGTCTCATACTCATTTATTTAACGTTGGCCTCTTTCTGCATCATAGGCCAATTATCGACGCCAGAGATTAAGACCACGACTTCTGGAAATTTAGCCAACACCAGCATTTCCACCTGGTCATTGTGTTCTTTAACGTGCGCGTAGATTATACCTATACCATTCAAACATTTTTTCCTAATCAGAAAAATCATTGCTTTGGTGTGGTTCGAACCTACGACCCTTAGCACTAAAAGCACCTTAGCAACTAGGTTACTCACAACAACAATCCCTATGTTCAAAAATATGGAGTGGTCTCCACTCGACTTTCTCGCATATTTCTAAGTTGTACTAGACAAGATAAAACAGATTCACATTAGGATTCAGAGTGCTCTTTGAATAATTTTGATATTATAGTATACATATGCATATTTAAAAAACAGGGACAAAAAAGATTACTTGCGATTGGGTAATTGTCTTAAAATTTGATATGTGTGAGTTTTTCCTTTTTTTTTGAAGCTGGTACAAAATTTGAAACAAATACCATCAAGCAAAAGGGCACTTTACTTCAAAGAGTTTCATTTCCGTTTCAGGTAAACTGCCACTTCTGGTTATCTGAATTAACCCAAAAGTTGATACGAGTTTACTTTTTAGCTCAAATGACTACACACCTAATTTCATTGATCTAGCTCAAGTCGTTTTTGAGTTATCGTGTTTACACACACACACACATACATAGGCGAGAAAGTAAAAATAAAATTGAAAAAAAATGTTAAAGTGACATTTCCAAAATTGACAAATGACATATCATTACATTCAGAATAACATGGAGATTAAGACGCGCGTTCTGAAAGCACATTTACCGGCTTGGTAAATGTACTGCTGCAAAAACACAACCGCCACCTATTAGGAAAACTTTAAAGTTCATATATGAACTTTGAAGTTTCGATAGTTTAGAATCAAACTAATAGATATTATCAGTGAGTAGGGTGACGGAACCAGTAATCAACACTTACGTCATTCTATATAGGATAGAAAGAGTTCTGTTTTAATTATTTTATATTTCAACACGTAAACATAAAAAACAGACTTCTCACTATCTGTACAAAACACATGATTGAGCTTGGCCATTTTGTGTTAAAAGGTGAATAGCTTAGTTTGTGCTTCTGTGGAAGAACCCTGTTTTATTAGTGAAATCCTTAAGAAGATGGCTTAATAATTGTTAAGTTTTCTTTTTTACTGTTTATAACAACCGAACTGGTGTTGATAATTGTTAGTTCATCATTGGATAATGTCGATCATTGCATAGTCGATTATAGGAGTTTAACACATTCGCTGCGTATAACGTGGTTGTGCGTCATAGCCCCATATACTTTCCATAGCGTCAGAACCGATACGCACGGAACGTGTTAAATGTCCATGACTGGAGATTTTAATAATTTTTGTAATAAATATATTTTATAATAATTTATTATTTAAAAATTGTCAATCTACAACCCACATGTTTCTCGAAGACCTTCTTTCTCATTTTCACTAATCTCTCCCGTTCTAGTTATTATATACTTTGAGTTATTCTTATTTCTTTCTCATAATGCCCTAAAAGTGTCGATTACTGGTTCTGTCACCCTATAGGACTGTTATATAGAGACTTCACCTTACGGGAAGTTTGACAATTCGTAACTTGCCACCTGCACTTTCCCCTTGTCTGCAAACTGCCGATTACAGCAGCATTTGTGCTGGTGATGGAATCACAGTCAATCATTTACATGGAAGTATAAACATTAAATTTCCATGGGTGTTTAGTTCTAGCTGCATGCTTACACATCAATGTGCGGAAGGCCATTGATTTAGACAACCCTCACTTGCATACGACATATATGTCATGAATAGAACGAAAAAATCTCAACCCAAATCTCGGCCCAATATTTGACTCCCGAAAAATGCATTAGGTTACTTCTCTATATAACATTTCTATACTCACTGATATTATGGAGTACACCCATCTGCATTTCAAATGTAAATATAAAATAAGGATAAAATTGCATCTACCGTGTGCTATTCTTATGATTTAAACAGCAACCTGACAAGTGTGAAATGGCTCTCGACGCTTAGAAATAGATACAGTCGGAACGATCCTTTGAGAATACTCTATATCTTTCTAAGCATCATTTGATGTGCAGAGGACTGTACATGAGTACCCATAACTTTTGTTTTCAGCAGACTGAAAGATGATTATCGTAGTATTAACCTATGCTGGTACTATCAAAGGTAAAAAATGTACTTTCAGAATGCGGACTTAATATCAACAAAAAAGCAATAAGTGATTTCTTGCCACTTCTGGTCAAATCAAGCGGAGATAAAATCAATACCATATTTATAACAAATCCCCAAAAAGAAAAAAATACACCTTGAAATAGAAGAGGTCAAGAAAAGAAATTATAAATATTAATATCAAAAATTTTACTCATATTATATTTTTATAAAATACTAAAATAATATCTGCACATCTCCTTCCAGGTCCAGCAGCTATAAAAGATGGAAAAGTACAAAAAATTGTCCAGGTGGACAATCACATGTTGAACATAATGAGGGGAACTGCATATCAGGAAAATAATGCCTTATCAGAAACCGATTCGCCCTGCCCTAGTCCAGAACGAGAACAAGAGGAAGAGTCGACTTTAAAGCTTTACAAAAACGAATATCAAGGAGCTGGCTGTGTTAAAAAGAGTGTTCCATTCCCGAAAATCAACTTACAGACAAAGAATCGGTTTAAGAAGAGGCAAAACGGGAGATTTGAATCCTTGAGGTCTAAGGAGAGCATCGAAGAAGTTGTTGATAAAAGACTAAGTATAGATAGTAAAAGTAGTAAAAATAGCGAAACACTGCCTTTAACGCCTCCGACTTCCGTTTCGGCTCCGCCTACGCCCCCTGCTTTAGGTTTGAGCAATTCATTAGCGGAGTTGAATTCTGACTGCTCTGAACATTCGAGTGCGTTAGCTCAAAACTTCCACTTAAGTAAAGGTGTCAATAATAAATTAACTAAATCTAATTTAACCCAAAGCAATTTGACTTCGGGAATCGACAGAACTTTGGAGCTGAATACGCCTTGCTCTTCAGGCGATGAGACTTCTTCGAAAAGTACTTTAGATTTGATCATTCCTCCTCCGAAAGACTTTAAAGGCCAAAATAATCCATTTTTAACTCTATTTAGCGGAACTATATTGGATGATCCCAGTAAAAAGAAACGAAGTAAAGACTCAATCACACTGCCATTGCCGTTAACGGCTGTTATACCAGGTAAACCTATTGTGAGGACTATGAAGAGACAACTGAGTGAGAAGGATATATGCATAGGACCAAATGGGGAAGTTAAAAGAAGAAGATTAAGAAGAAATAGAGCAAATCAGTTAGCAGCAGCTTATTCAGCTGGTTTAACTGCCAGTAAAACTGCAGCCGTTGTTCCTGCCAGGCCAGATACTATCAACAAAAGAAGCTTGAGATCAAGCTTAAGTAATTCTTCAAATCAATCTGGATTAGGGAATTGTGTGGATTATACTTTTAATGGAAGAAGGTTGAGGCAACGACAAGAGAAAACACAAGAAGACAAACCCCCTTCGAATCCGCCGACACCAAAACCAAGTCCTGTAAAACAAGAACCAGATATTAGCATTGATGATTTAAAAAATTCAGTTAACAGCTACTTTGGCGCAGCTACAAGGATTGTGGCAGGTGAAAGATTTAATGTGAAAGCCAAACGAATTGGACCTTCAGGTAAAACACAATATTTAATTGAGTGGGAGGGGCCAAGTAACGGAATGACTTGATTTATAATATTTCTTTGTTAATAGTTTGAAGACCGCAAATGAAAATTTAATAGGTGCATTTGTTTAATGGCCATTAGAGGAAGTGAGATACTCACAATATCTCGACCTTAAATATTGGATGTTATTTTAAAGCTTCAACTTATACGGGCTATTATCATATCCTAAAACGGTTGTGATAGAATTGGAAACCTGCATCTATAAAATTTTCGTTTCGGTGAGTGTTTGTGGTTTTACTTTCGGATTCATGTGATGGTTCGTTTTTCTTCAATACACAAAATCTAAATTTAGATTTGTTTGTATACTGTATAAACAATAAATTAAAAACTTGTAAATATTATTTCTATTAAAATTGGTATTGTTACTTTGACAAAATATTTATTGAAAACATTTAAAAAAAATTAGAAATAACTTAAATTGTGAAAGGCTCTTGATTTTAACATCTCTTAATTATTATCCATAATTTTCATTTCATATCCCAATTTCATTATGCATTGCTGCAGTTGATATTTGAGCCGTTCCGCGGCATTAGTGCCCATATCCATTTGCAAAATAAATGGAGATATGCCCTTTTGCTATACATATCCTTAGCAACAGGATCTATCTTCATTTATTTTACAAATGGATATAGGCACTTTTGCCGTGGAACGCCTCATTTATTGAAGATGCAGCAAGCAGTATTACAAAATGGCATTGCACTTCAGATTTATGGAATTTGGTTTAAATTTTACACAGCTAGAAGATGTTGAGGATATTATGCATTGATGCTTTCTCTTTTAAAGTTCAGTTTTTAATTGTTCTTATTTACACAGTCAATGGGTTGATTAGGTCTGTTCGGATCAATAACAAATGAATTGTCCAGAGATACTTGAAAATCATACTTTCTAGTAGTCCAAGGTACACACGTAATCAACTAAAATTAGATAGGTTTAGATATAGCAGTTTTGTGTTTGAAATATCTTCTTTAATTAAATACAGTATTATTGTCAGTAATACAATAATTTTAAACATTTCAATGATAAGGCGCAAAACATGTTGGGAATAAAAAAAATTTTAACCAATGTACAGTGAAACTTGCAAACGGCGGAATCCTAATAAGACGGAATCCTGTGGTAGACGGAATCATTAGAAAATATCGGTCCCTTCAATTAATTTTTAATGTAAATAACTCTGCGCATGACGAAACCTGCGAGACGCGGACGGAAAGGACTTTTTCAGTCCTGTCCCTAAATACTTCTGTATATTCTAACCTGTGGAGCAAGGAAGCGTCAATATTTGCCGTTGCATTCAGCCGAGACTAGAGACTCTATTTTGTTATTTTTCTCTCTTTGTACGTACTATGTATGTATACCTACTATGATAGAGTGAGATAGATCGCGTACTATGTAACTTTATTTAATGCGTAAATCCCATTTAT
Organism: Quadriops clusia; assembly: GCA_033557875.1. Taxonomy (NCBI): domain Eukaryota; kingdom Metazoa; phylum Arthropoda; class Insecta; order Coleoptera; family Hydrophilidae; genus Quadriops; species Quadriops clusia. The sequence goes on along the minus strand of JAWQRP010000181.1, from coordinate 18,618 downwards.
GGAAACACGCAAAAACAGAGCAATGTCGCGCAAACATATAAAATGCAATGATTCGGCTGTATATTGTAAAAAACTACTATCGAGGAATAGACCAAACAAACCCATTTTAAAACGTATTTTTAATAATACACCATTGCTCAATATTTAGGCAGTGGTTGTTGAATCTTCAAAGACTAAACATGTGCGTGTAGTAAAATGAATAAAATAAATACATTCATATTAGCATAATTATTGATTTTGGCATTATTCATTTGTTAGTTTCATTAATAAATTCTCGAATTAGTTATATTATACATTAAGCATATACAGCATTTAATCTTTTTGTATATATTCTAATAAAACCTGTTTGTGAAGGAAAACGTGTCAGGGACGGAATTTTATGTCGTGACGTTCCGTCTTTCGCAGGTTTCACTGTATTGTTTTTTCTAATTAAAGGACTACATACCCAAGATATGATTTGAAGTACTGTAACCGACCATGTGTAAAATTTGAATGAAATTTCTTTTTGAGCCAGAACCAAGCTATACTTGTGTTATCTAAATTATATGCTTCTTATCATCACATGAACAATAGGTTACCTAAATGCATATATGGTTCCTTAAAACTTTGTAATTCACAACCGAACATACAGAATAAGAAATAATAATAAGATGTAACTTTTGCAAGATAGTTTTTTACAAATCAATCTATGAATTAAAGTATATAACATATATAGTACATAATAATTTTCTACGTTCAATTCTTTTAATTTTAATACATAACAAGTTCTTGTACATTATTAACATAATTTACACATTGGTATAATTTTAAAATGTTTCATTTTTAGTCGTCATACAGTAGATGTACAAAGAAGATCAATTTATTATTATATTTTTATTGATGCGGAAACTGCCAAATATGAGCGTAACACTGCCATTGTTAATTTTATTATACGAAAAACCTTCAGAGCGCATGTTATGCGAAAGAAGGAATTTTTAAGCTTTCTTAAAGTAAGATTTAATTAACATAAATTAGTACATTTCTATGTGTAAAAATTATTGCTTTACAACCACTTTGTACTATTATTCTAATTTATTATTATTCCAGATATTATTTGTGTATAAAACAAAATTTTAATATTATTTATCTTAATGTACATATTATTTGAAGGTATTTTCTTACGTAAAAGAGCACTTTTATTGATTTATCCAACACTTGTGATACTTTGTAAATTTACTAACTATTGTGTTGATGAAAGAATATCTAAATACATACGCATTCAAACCTTTAAAAATATTTAAATGTTTAACATTATTATTTTTGATGGAATGTTGTATGTCAAAGGCACTATAGAAGTTTTCTTACTTGTTTGTACTATTACCATTTTTCAATGCTATTACGTTATAATTTTTTTCCATTGTTATCTTTGATTAGTGCCTTTAATCTGCTGGAAAATAATTAGAATTAATTTTTGTTACAATTTTGAAATCAGAGCTTTTATCAACAAAACGCAAGTAATATAGATAATATAAAAGGGTAACATTTGCCTATGAGCCTATTTTGACAGTAAGTTGTTTTAAAAACCAAATTTTATGAAATTTAACTTAAATGAGTGCATTATAATGTTTGTTAAATAATTTAAATAAATATGTAATATATAATTTTTTAATTATGTACGGAAATCTGTAGTTATTTGATTGACTTTTTGTACATAAAACAACACAACAATAACATTTAAAATCTTGTGTAGCTGTATATTTTTAATTTATGTTTTAAGTGTTTAATGAGACTGAAAAGTTGGGTGTATTATAGTTACATCATGTACTAGTACATTATAATTTAGTGTTAAAACTGACAAAAATCCAACAGGACATCTCGAATCGATAGAAACTTCTGTACATAAAGTTAGGCACAAGAATTTATTTGTTTTCATTGTATTCAAATGGATACAAAATTCAAAACTGTATTTTTATTGCCCGTTAATTTAAAATAAATAAAGCAACTTGTATTATTTACTTTTGTTTTTGTCTGCCCTATTTTTATTTGTGTGGTCTATGTGAAATATCTTTAAATTGTAAATAAATAAAATATATGTAATATTAAAAAATATGTTTTGGATAATTGTTCTAAATATTATGTTCATCTACTGAGCATGTATAATAAAGCCGAGTTTATTAAGATCAGATAAGATACACCTTGCACTTACATTTTCAAAATTAATAATTCATCATAACAATACTGTGGAGATGTTATTATCATCATAGAACCCACTCGCCATAATCAATCCATATTAACAAAGATAGCCTTCTCTCTTAGGCGACACCTTTCCTGTCCTACAGCCTAACAATTGAATTGTCTTATAATTGGAAACATTTCATTTTAGAAAATACCGATTGAACTGTAAATAAAATCAGGCTCTGCAGATATCGACAAAACAAAAGACTTCTTTTCGCGCTTCATTTTATTTTAAAATAAACAATGGAAAACAGAAAGTTTCTGGAGCTTTTCCAAGTAATGTTTGGTAATGCACTATTAATATTGACATTAGGAGAAAGGAACAAAGATAATGAAAACAACAGTGAAGGATCTGTAAATGTGACATTTATTCTAAACTGTTTGAAAAACATGGGAATAGAAATTAAAAAATAAACTTTCATGTACTTTGTAGATAAAGAAAACAAACACTTTTTATTGTGATAGTATATGGAAGACAAAGATGATAATAAATTATTTATGGCAAACACCCAACAATTTATTCTCAAGCCAAAAATGTGATCTAGTAACTTGATTTCATAATGTGCTTTATGCCAAATTTTGACAGTTTGTCATTAGTAATTGTTGTGATATTTGCTTGAAATAGTATTATTTATCAATACAGAATCATGGAAACAAGTGGAGAGAAACCAGATAGTATTGCAGAAATGCAAGATCAACTGAAACTGGAGATGGAAAAAATGGACGAAGATATAAAAATCTTGCAAGAAAATGCTGAATTACTTAAAGAGAGAAGTAACGCTCTGTTCCTGGAAATGGCAGATATTAACAAAAAGACAGCCCATATTAGAAATATCCTCGACGAGAGCTTAAACTCAACTGTAGTAAGACATTTAAATGAATAATAATTTACATCTTAATAATGTAACATTTAAATATCTGTTCAAATTTAATTAGTTTATAATAAACACAATGTAGGTTTAGTTTTATATTAAAATTATTATTGAACTTTGATGAATTGCAATTGGTCTAAATAACCATACCCTAAAAGCGAGGAATTTCCAATGTTCGTTTAGTTTGTTATTAAAAGTTGATAACAGTATTTAAAGTTTTATTATCTTTGACCTTATTTATATATTAATAGTATTATCTTTATTGAATATTAGCTCTTTATATTTAATCAAACCAATGCAATGGTTTCATTTTTACATTTATTGCTTCTCTTCAGGAAAAACAATTAGTTAACATTTTAATAGATGTTAAAGGCTACAATTAAACTAGAACCATTGAACATTTCTATTAATAGAAACTTTTCTGTTCTTTAATGGTATTCAGTGAAACCTCGGTTATTCGTTCCAGCGAGTTTTGTTTTCCCCACGGACCCACAAGTGTAATTAAAAACTGTCGTCGTTGGTAGCCTAGTTGCTAAGGTGCTGGCTTTTAGTGCTAGGGGTCCTAGGTTCGAACCCCACCCACGGTGATGATTTTTCTGATTAAGAAAAAATGTTTGAGTGCCTCAATGTCGGGGAGCGATGTAAAGCTGCGGGTCCCGTGTTGTAGGTATAATCCACTTGCACGTTAAAGAACACAATGACCAGGTGGAAATCCTGGCATTGCCTAAATTCCCAGAAGTTGTGGTCCTAATCTCTGACATTGGTGATTGGTCTCTGATGCGAAATAGGCCGACGTTAAATAAATGAATAAAAAAAAAAGAGTAATTAAAAACTACCTTTATCGTTTGTCTTTAATGTTTTACCACATTATTCGTTCTAACGGTCTTGATAATCTTCGAAAGTTTAATAACAATTTTTTATTTAAGCCGTTTAATAACCGATCTTATGGATGTAAATATGTATAAACAAGAAATTTGTACCCAAACTAACCAGAAGTTGCTCAATCATTTGGAAAATAGGCCTTATTCTATTCAAAATAATAATTCTTAACAAACAAAAATTGTGGACTTTTAAAAAAATTATAAATCTTTTTTTAAAATTATTTAACATAATTTGCATATGTATTAATATAATATTATAAATAAATAAGTTTTCTTAACGTGTAGTTGCTTATTTCTAATTTTTTTCATATTTGTCCGCTATGATCGTTTTTTTAACCAGCCCCAACGAAAATGATGAATCAAAGTTTCAGTGTATTTAAATATTAATTATTATAATATATAGAGATAATTGTCTTTCCTGAAGAAGTGTGTGTTAAGTAATGCCGACTTTAAAGACAAACACAACAAACGGTGGTTTAGAGATAATAACAGTTAGTTTTTGAACCAATGCGCTTTGATTTTTTCTACATTCATTATCTTATAATTAAAGAGAGATTAAACATGTGGGCTGTTACCTATGGAAATCAAATTAATAAAAAACCCAGTGTTGAATCCGCCTATTGATTAAACATAAAGACCTAATACCCAATATATAAAAATTTATTACCTTTTACAAAAAAAATCTAAATATTCCGTCAGTCAACTGAATTAACACGTATCAATAATTACTCGCTCTATCTCAAGATGGTAGTCACGTATAGTCGACTAAGCCCTTTACATTTCAGATATGTTGAATAATGCAAATATGCCACGTTTGGAAGTATTTTCTTTTATGGAAGTCATAAAAATACCGTGGGAAAAATCAATATATTTTGAAAAAAGTACAAAATAGACATATTATAAGGAAAAAAATTAATCAACCACAGATAAATGATCAAGACTAACATAGGTTCGTAATGAACGTGGCACAAGTGAACCAATCACGATTCCAGCGCAAACTGTTGTAAAAATACAATTTTATGGAGTGTTTTAAACGTCAAAACATATACATATGTAATTGAATGTATATTAGAACTTTTTCTCCTTTATTATTCCTGACTGAATAACGGAAGAAAGGCAAAGACAAAAAACATAATTTAAACATCTTATTAAAATGATGTTTCACGAAACATCTTTTGCAACCTTATATCTACAATGTTTATATGGAAGAAATGGTTGAAGGTTGAAAACAAAATGCAAAAAGGTAGTTTTTATAAATATTTATTTCTAAACATCACTATATTTATGACTTATTATTTAAAAATAATTGAAAAAATAGATAACAGCCATACATTATAATATATAAATTATGTTACAAATCAATGTATTCTTTAAATAAAACAGGTTAGGTTTATCCAAGAATTGCTATCGCGTTGTGGACTACGATCTGATCGCTCATTCTTGGTATAATATACAACTTTCAGTTTACAAGAACAAAGAGTAAACACAACTAAAGGTATATGAAGCACTTACAAACACTCAATTTATACATATTTTTATACAATGCTGAGGTTCTGTAAGGTTTTCTTCATTTTCATTATAAGATTATACACCACCTTTAATCAATAAATTTTTGTCACATTTATGCTGTAGTAGCTGTATAACATACTTTTTGTGAATGAAGTCTTCAAATTTTATTTTAAAAACATTCATAGTCAACTACCACTAATTAAAAAGTACACATAATTTAGGTATGTGATTGGATGAGGCAATAACATAAAATATTAAAGGAAAATGTTAACCCAATCGGCAATGAATGTTACATATTATAGATCAGACTTATATCGATTTCACTATTCGATATTTTTAAATACCCTGTAGTGCTTTCCTCATGCTTTTATAAGTAAAAGTGAATAATGACAATCCCTATGCTATATTTGCAAGACTTTTTCATAACACATTCAATACCCAATTGATTCTTCTCCAAGTAAAATATAAAATGTTTTTTTGTCGTATAGCAATAGGAGCATGTTACAAATTGCTCAAATAATAATAAAAAAATCAATGGCAGTTGCAGCTGAATCCTGTAAAAAATATTTTTTTACCAGTCATTATTGTTAGTGAACAGTTTTAAAAATTATTCCTGAACACAATAGGAATCTGAAATTCCTTGCTAAACTTACACAATTTAATTTTGTAGTTTGGTATATCTTTTTTATTTCGTAGATTAATTTTAATCTAGTGACCTTTTTATTTATGCGTATTAGCAAAATGGTACGAATGTGAATGAAGTAAGGTGACAAATGCTTTCTCTAAAAATATAAGGTTGTACAAAATTTAGATTTACTAAAGTTAAATATAATTAAAGACGTTACTCGCCAACTATAAAATCGTCTTGTATATATATTACATGTCACAGCCAACTCTGCACCTACACAAAAATTAAAGATTTTTGAGAAAGAGTACCTTGTATTTCTTTTAAAGATATTGAATACGTCCGTTATAACTCTCAACAAACCACATACCTTAAAAATTTTTATGTGATGATGTACAATCTTACAAAACTTATACCTAAACTGCATGCAAGATTGTTGTCGTTGAAACTTCTGATTCTTTAAAACATTTACAATCATATAAGTTTTTACAATGTTGTTACTGTGAAGTAAACTATGGTTTGTCACCAGACTTTTATTCACAATCTACGCTAAGCAAAGGGTACAGCTACAATTTCAACTAAAATACAAATTTTTATCAGTGTGTACGTCAAAAAGCTGCCATTTCAAGTACGATTGCAATTCGAGTGTTTATTAAGATTCCTTGTATTTACTTATTTATATATCAAATAATTAGTTTATAAACAATAATTTCAAGACAACCTAAAATTTTAGAGCACGAAATATACACTGGTTATATGATGTGCTTATTACACAAATTACACTTTATGTATTTCTTTTTACACTAAAACGCTGAATGTCCTTAACTCATGAGATCCTTAAATTCCCAAGTTGTGACATTTAATCAATAAATGTTATACATCATTCATAAATACAATTTAATATAATGTATTTCCTAAGTCTTTATTTGAAGGTAGGTTTTGATCAAAACACATTCACAACATTCATAGATTCTACTATAATGCTAGAAATATGTAGAATGTAATTATTATATTATAAAAACAAATTACAATCGTCAAAATGGCAAAGCTTTTGAATGACGATAATTACCTAATTTTTAAATTGAATTTTTATAATTACACGTTTTTTTACCATAAACTTGTTGTAGTTTTTTTTTATTATACCTGATTTGTTTGTTATTAGTAATCTTTAAATGAAATTAATTCCATTATAAGGATTAGTAATTGCTTTTCATTGGAAATTAGAAGAAATGTAGTGCATATTTTTATTTATAAACATATTTAAAAAAAATTACGTTATTAAAATCATACTGCATTGATATATCTACAGAAAATGGGTTTATTAATGCAAATAATTTTGTACAGATATACTATAAGCAATTTCTTACTTCTATCAGCAAGTCTGAACCAATAAAACTATCATAAAACTTAAATCAGAATCTGTATAAAAAAGAAACACATAAAATTTATCTTAATAAAATTATAATTGTAACTATATGGAGCATAAAATACAGTTTTAGTTCACACTTGCTGGGGAGAAACGCCATAGTTTTATAATTAAAAAGAAAACAATAACCTTAAATATGTAAAACCCTCGATTTATGTACAATTCACAAGAAACGTTATAAACATTTTTACTATGTACACACCTATAATGTAAAGTTAAGGACTAACTTATAAAAACTATCGAAATATGATAATGAGCTAGTTTATACAAAAGATACTGCAATTACAGGTCGAAGCACAACACGAACTTTGGAAGCCTCAAAACTGTCTTTGAGCGATTCTAACATCAGTAACACTTGAAATCGTATAAACAATATATTATTATTATTATTATGGTGTTCCCAGTTTTTTCAGTTAGCAACACAACAGACACATGCGACAAACATTATAATGATCCTTCGAATGCGGCCATTAAATCACTTTGCATGTTCATGTCTATTTGGTTCGCAAGCTGGAAGAAAATAATAAAATTCACATATTAGAGCACATGGCTGACTAATGATTTTAATTGAAATATACAGGGTCGACCATTTAACTTGATAATTGAAAATAATGGACAAACGAAGAAGTACTTTAGAATAAAATGGTTTAAAAAAAATTTAATTTGATGGAAAGAAGGAAAGTGTAATACAGTGAAACCTCGATCAATCTATCCAAATTATTGAGTAAATTCTGATTAGTTTGGGATCACATTTCATGTTTTTAGATATTTACACCCATTAGGTCAGATATTAAACAATAAGAAACGGCTCTAATAAAAACATGTTATTAAACTTTCGATGAGTATCAAGACCGTCAAAACGAATAATGCAGTATAACATAAAAAGACAAACGAATGCGCTTTTTAATTATATTGGCAACATAGGTATTTGTTGGGACCGTGGGGAAAAGACAATATACAGTAAGTATAATGACCCGGGCTCGAACAGCGTCCGGTGCTCGTATTGTAACCGGGTCTTTAATAGTGCCCTGGTCTTTAATAGTGGCCGGATCTTTAATAGTGTTTTGTTATAGGATAATTAAATATTGTTTTGTTTGTGTATTTTTTTTAATTACATATCTATACGTTAATAACAGATTTCACTCTTGAGAAATTTGCAAATGTATGGGAATTTAGCTTGCCATACATTGCATTTTTCTACGTGCACGTGGATTCATAGGGTAGTGCGATTAAACATGTGTATTATATCATGTCAATTAAAATCCGGGGCTCAATTAAAATCCAGGGCTTGAATTATATCCGGACCGAGAATGGAATTTGTAAATAAGGGCCCGGGTCATTATTCGAACATTTACTGTATGCGGAAAAACGAAACTCGCGAAACGAATAATCGACGTTTCACTGTATATGGTTTATTTGTAGGACGTTTTTTAAGTCATTCAAAGATCAGTTTAATTTTTTTAAACGTAAAAAATATGTTTATTATTTATTGTTATTAGTGGAAAAAAAATAAAACCCTTTGTATAAAATATTTTGCAATTTAGAGCACAGTTTTACAGACATTCACCAATTAAATATTAATTAGGGTAATTTGCTTTATTTCGGAAACAACCATATGATGCGTTTCAGAAACAAAAAAACTTCATATTATTGCATAAGCGTCTAAATTTTTATTAGAAAAAATAACGTTAATCAATTCACGCCCCTGTGAAATATATAGACATATAATATAAAGATATATTTAATGGGTAGAAAGTCTTGGGGAGTGGTTAAATCAAAGCTTTTCTTTCAATACTAAAGTTTTACTTTATGTCCCTTTATTGTATGAAAGGTACTTACCGCTTCTTTTCTTCTTCGTTCCTGTTCTCGTAATCGTTGTAACTCCCTTTCATTCATCCTGGTAGAACCGGATCCTTGCGACCCCGGAGAAATGCTACCCTCACCAGGAGAAGCTCTCAGTTCGTCTACCCTTGCCACAAGTGAAGGTTGTGCTACCTGCGTAGCTTTTCTAAAATAGACAAGTGCAGTGTTTAAGGAATATGATTTTCTCCAGTTGATTAATAAATTAAGTAAATTGGTTTGCAGCTTTAAAAAAATGAGTTGTAAAACTTTTAGGAGCACCACTCAACGTAAATAAAAAGATACAAAAGTGTTTACAGAGTGTACCCCTGAACTACTTGAGCGCCTAATAGGGTGATATTTGCTTAAAAAAATATGCAATTGGTCTAACATCTTATTTCTTGATTAAATTATAAATAGGTAGGGTGTCCATGTTATAAATGTCAGTCAAAGATTTCTAGTTGACTAATGGCCGATTTTACAATCACTAGGTAATGCTATTTGGACGATAAATTCTCTAGGTCCTTATGAAGTTTATCAGCTGAATATCGCTCTCTGGTGATTGTAAAAGCAGCTCCAAAAAAAACAGTATGGATTTACAGCACAGTGCTCTGCATTTCAAATGACACCATAGAAAATGAAGAACTATAATACTATTTGAATAGTTCTGAGCAAGCAAACACTATCTCTTTCTGGTCATTATTTGATGTGCAAAGAACTACACTTGTAATGTTTCCTAAGGTTGAATGCCCAATCAATGGTTTCCTTTTTTGACGACCTAGGCAGTCATGAATTTATCGATAAAATTATAGCACTTATGCTATTATTAAAGATAATTGAAAAAATATATCTTGTCTAACATTTTTCTTGTTTATTAGTAATTAAGTAGTCATGTCATCATACCTTGCTTTCTCCAGAGCATCTTCTTCTTCCCGTTCCCTACGTCTTTCGTTTTCAACCCGTAATCTTTCCTTCTCAGCTTGTTCCTTTTGTTGTCTCTTTAGCTCCAAGTTTTCTAGTCTCTGCTTCTCCCTATCAGCTTTTTCTTTGGCTTGTTTCTGGAAAGCTTTGAAACTATCCATTACTTGTTGGCGGCTATGACTCCCACTCCCAGGGGTAGTGTTCTGCGGTGAACTCGAGGCCAAACTCGACCATGAACTAGCGTTCTTAACGTTGTGTTCTTGTTTGGGCTTGAAATTCAATTGGGCCTGAGCAGCATGTTTGTACTCTGGGGGAGTGAGTTTCTTTTCCACTGCGTTTTGGATGGGATCCGTTAGTTCTTCGATTGGTTTGGCTTGTATCAAAGGTGTTTCTTTCTTGCTGGGCGTTATGTTGTTCACAGGCAATGGATCGAACATAGATGGGATGGAGGTGTTGAGGGGAATTCCAATAGAAGAGAGTCCATTATTATTCGATGAGTTCATGTCAAACTCAGGCTTAATGTCGAATCCATTATTATTGGAGTGAAGCATGTTAGCAATGTTAGTAGGAGGGATTATGGGAGGAATTTCATGCTCAATATTTGAATTCATTCCGTGGACCATACTATTAGTGGGCATCATGTTTCCCATGCCCATGATGGGTTTCAAATCCATTGGTCCTAAATTATTAGACTGTAAAATAGGAGGGTTTAGGTTAGGATTGCAGTTCATATTTGGGCTCGGCGGGATAGAGTTGTTTAAGATAGGAGGCATTTGAATTATGCCGGTTACGACTGCAGCAGAGGGTATACTTTCCGTCTTGATATCATGCTCTAAGTTAGCTAGTGACTGTTCAAGAGGATCTGTGTAAGTACTCGGAATGGGAGACAAGACGTTTGGTTTAGGTTTGTCGGGTGAAGGTAGTGCAACGGGTTTGGATGCTTGAGGTATCGTGGTTGGTGCGACAGATTGTGGAGGCATCACGATGGGAGGTTTCTCGTTTACAACGGGAGGTTTATGATTTGTTACAGGCAGGTTTGTTGTATTTGGTTTGTTCGTCACATGATTTTGAACACTGACTGGAGGCGCTTGACTATTCGTTATGTTGGATGTGTTGTTTAATGGTGCAACTGGTGCCAGAGGTGGTTGTTTCTGCAAGGTCTTAACAAAACAAAAAATAATTGTCACTATGGGAATTTGATATACAAACAAGCTGGGAATAAACATTTACATAAGCTTCTTAAAAATTAACTTTGATAGATGTTAATTAACTGAATTACTATCATAACTGTGTAACATTGATAATATATTTGCGTTAAAACAAAAAACTTATCAGTTAAACTATTAAATTCAATTTATATGTTTATTTTTTTGTAAGAGTACTAATTTCAGACACAAAAATATACTTACCCTTTAAAATGACTATTATTAACATTTAGTTACTACAAAAGCTTAAAGTATTCCATACTTACCTTTTATCTTATACATTATTTATTTAAATAAATTTCCTTCTTAAAGTTTAACTGATAAGTTATATTGTAAAGTAAAATAGATCTTTAAAATGGTAACAATCTTCTCTCAACTGTATAATTAAAAATAAAATTGCTTTCCAGTTAATATTTTTAAAACCTAACTCATTTTATGTGTAGTAAGTCTATACTTAAATTTATTTCTTTTGACTTTAATATAGCAAATTTTTTTTTCAAAGATCAAACTCTACTCACCGTAACATTATTTCCCACAGAAGGATTTGGTGATTTTTTAGATTTCTTTTTAGGCGGTCGATTGGTTCCTCCTAAAAAAACTCTCGCTCAGTATTTTTATGCACTCAAATATAGCCCAAAGTGCACTGTAAATAGTTCGTACCACTATGAGAAAGCAATAACAACCATTTTATAATAAATTTCATATTCAATTTATTTTCGACATCAGTAGATACTTAACATATTTTTCTTATGTAAATATTTATATTGTACAAACTAAAACATAACGCAACGCTACCACAAATAAATAATAGAAATCTCCTACAGAGGCAAGATTTTTTATTTCCTGTTTTTGAAAAAGAATTAGTAGAAAATTAAATTAAAAAACCTTCCATCTTTACATTTAAATATTTACACCTTTTTTCCAACAAGAATGCTTTAATTTTCTTTGCAAAAGTAAGCTGCTAATTATATACAGGCAAACAAGTAATCTTTAGTCTTAACTATATCTTTTTGTTTGCAATCAAATTAAAAGGATTTTTTCACAATCTATTAGAATTTGACAATAATTCTATTCTTTTTTTGACTAATTGCATTTTTTTAAATAATGGCAATTTTTGACAATTATATATTACCATTGTCACTAGTTATAATAAATTTAAAAAATAAAAAAAAATCACTGACGATAAAAATATATTTATAGTTTGCCAAGTACATAGAAACAAAAAAGTATAAAATTAATTAACTTTGAAATACAGTGCAAAATATAACTTTTTAATTAATTATTGTGGGAAAGGTATGTAAAACCGTACCTTTGTGTCTTAATATTAAAAGTACAATAAAAAAGTGTAAAACAAGAATTAAAACAACTATGTATGAATTACATCGAATTTTTATACATTGTAAAAATTTTAAAATTATATACATTTACATCACAAAAAGAAGAAAACTGATATGAAATAATTTTTGAATGATCATTTTGTTCAGAGGGTCTATTGAATTCGAAAACATACAACAAGCAAACCTAGCAGACTTGCCTCTAATGTAAGTCATTTGCCATTAAGATAAATACTTTCCGTTGCCTGAGTACAAACAATGTGGATGGAGGCCAGCGCAGCAGACAAAGATACAAACCTCTACCATACAGTAATTAACCAATCTCCGTTAAAATGGAAATCAAAAAATAATAAAAACTAATTAAGGTATTAAGATTATTAAATAGTACTTACAACTCTATTTTAGTACAGTAAGGTTATTTAAAGTACAATAATAAGTATAACTACTCTATACAAAAGTTAGACTACATAGTGTTCTCTCTATAATGAAACAATGAAATATTCTGCTACATCTACATAAATTAGTAGTACAACTAATATAGTAAATGTACTTGACAGATTTGTACCAGCATTTATACATCTCATCGCATTTTTACATCAATTTGCTTTAGACATTCTTTTAATCTTGCATCTATTTGGTTTTATTTATTTTTTTCAATTAGGCAGGACTGTGTGATTTTCTCTTTGATACTTCATTCAATGTATTTGTGATCATAGCATTTATATGAGTATTTTGTGCATCAGGATTCAATCTTATATCAAATAGAAAAATATTACTTTGAAATGTTTCTCACTAATTGTAAATTTTGCTTAGAAATTTCTACAGCCACAAGCATAATTTGAAATAAAAATGTACGTAAAGTACTTTCTAAAATGGTTTTAAATGCTATGATACAATTAATTTGTACTTTTTAGTATATCCATAAGAAATATAATACTGCATATTATATCAAAACAATTAATCACACAATAGGTGAGATCAGTACATAATAAAAACACACAAAAAGGATTTTACCATGACAAGTGTTATAAAAATAATAATTAAATATAATAATAATAATTCGATTTCATGAGATTTTCCTGTTATTGCGTTAATAATCTTAATACCTTAATTAGGTGAAATATTATTTTTATAGTGTTATAAAAATGAGTTGACGAGATAGCCGCCACACACATTGTCTGCATTAAGTAGCAACATTCCTTCACATTTTGCCGACCTAATATGGTTGTTATTGCAGTGGTATGAACTATTCAACTGTATGGTGGTCCGCGGCTGTGCCTGCTTCCACACGATGTGTGCACTCAAGGCTAAATCTACCATAGCACCACTCTAAACAAATTCTTTTAAAAATGAATATCACTTTTAAAGTTTGATTTGGTTAGTTCAAATAATTTACATATATGTATGTCAAAAATAATCAGAATTCCTCTATTTATACTTCAAATAAAAAGAAATGTTCAGAGTGGTTTACTATATTATTATAAATTTATAATCTAATATAATATAGTATAGGATAATACTTTTTAATATTTATGAAGTGTAAATTATCATGCAACATTTCAATTTGAAAATATTCAAACATTTTTGACTTTCTGTTGCAGATAATTTTGAAGTAATAAAAATGAAAATAAGTTATACAAACAAGTGAACAGAGAGCACCAGTTTTCAAAAAATAAGGTAATTTATTCAAGATTTTGTAATACTATCTTTACTAGTTTTAAAGTTGTTCTTAATTATGTTTTGAATTACGGAGTATTACAAAAAATGTGAAGCGGATTATTTGTCATCTGAAAAGCTGGCATTTTAACTATGTCTTTGGACATAAATACTGCATTACAGCATGTATTATCACGTACACGTTCTTGTCTTTGAAATAAAAAAAGATCTAAAAATAAAATTTAACCATATAAAACAATTTATGCAACTTATGTGCCAAACATAAGTATTACATATCCTATCAATAATTTTAAATTACATAAATAATAACAAAGATAAACAAAGTTTTTACACAGTACAATTAATAATTTATACAACAATTTTTTTATATAGACTTTTTAATAATGTTATTTCTGTCACAAATACACCGATCACATTTTTTGAATGTAACGTTCCGTTATTAACTTCAGAGAAAATATATTAGCTTATTCACAGAATGATCTCTGAAATGATTTATCAATGGTTACCAAGTTGTCAGCAATGAAATTATAATAAATAAATTTACATATAACAACATTAATATCTTTCAATGATAACCAATGGTAAATTACTTTAAAATCCACTCCATAAAAAGCTACTAAAATATGTAATAGTTGGTGCATTTTAGAAAACAGATCATCTAGGTATTTACAATAAATACCATATTGTTACTATTAAATCTCACCTTAACACAATACAATTTTATTATTGTAAACAAGTAATAATTTTACTATGTACACTGTATTATTATGTTAGAGTCCATATCTCTATAAAATTATTACATAGTGAACACACGGACACACGTTACGATCCTTCCTTTCCTGCGAATTACCACAATTGCAAAATTTGGTACGTAAAAGGCAAAATTCGAGCTACTAGGAAAACTTCGGAACTAAAACCCGTTTCTTATTTACTAATATTTATGAAAAATAAGTCTTTTCTCAGAATAATGGTTTTCAAAACAAGAAAAATCTAAATTGTGAAGATCGGCAAGTGCTGAAACGATTATTGAATTGCGAATGATATTAGTACGTTGAAATAAAAATGACTTTCAGAGTAATTTTACATGATTTTTGAATAATTTTTTGTTACTTATCCCTTAATATAGTTTATACATGTCAAAACCAATTTTAATTCGTCACACGCTGTAATGTATTAAAATAATATAAAAGTGGACATAAATAATGGAGCATGGCACTTTTATGTGATTCCTGCATAATAGGGGAACGCAAACAGTTCTATAGCCAAAACTGCGCATTATCAATTAACGAGTAGATTAAACTTAAATTATTAATTATTAAATGTACTTAGTCTTGTTCAGTAGCAAATAAGTCAATAAATATGACAACCATCTAAGAACAAAATGTCATCTGTTTATCCTACTGGTGAGATGTGAGTTTAAAAGCTAACCTGCTTCGCTGTCACTGGAATCACTTGAACTGCTCGATAAGCTAGAGCTGCTGCTATCGGAATCCGAACTACTCGAGCTGGACGTGAGGCGACCAGACGGTCCACCCGCCCCTGTGGGATCCTTACTAGCGTCATCTGAAAAATAACAGCAGACAATGTAGTTAACATTTTCTATAAATGCATTTCATTATTTCGCATTATCTAAACCAATCATGTAATTACCTTTTTTCGGAGGTTTCTTTGTATTGCCGATTTTATCATTCACATCTATTAGCCTTTTCTCAAGTTCTTGCTTTTTCTCGGCCATTTGTTCATCTTTTGATTTTCCTGGGACTTTTTTGTCTGAAAGCAGATAGAGTTATATTTAGAAGGCTTTTCATTAAATTACGGGTAAAATGGAAGATGAAAAATTAACTCTAGAAGCTACATAATCTATCTACCGCCACCAGACGATAAGTTCTTTAGTGGAACAAAATTATAACTTGCTTTGTTTAATTCTGTTTAAAGAACAACTTTTTTTTTCTTTTTGTTACACCAAAGAGTTTTCATGAAATAATTAACAAGTTCAACACTAATATTTAATCCTTTCACCAGATAACCAGCGTTACATAAATATTAAATTAGAAATACACCCATTAAACTGGTAGAGCATGCTACTTATAAGTTATATTGGTACTTATTTTAGCAGTTGATAGCATAGAGAGATAAAGTTAATTTTTGATTTGTGTTTCAGTAAAAACTTTAATCAGTTGTTAATGTTTGTAGCATTAAAAAGATGTAATAAACTGTATTTAGAGAAAAATTAAAAACTGTTTAATACTATTAAAGCATCCATTATTTTAAATAAGCAATAAATAATGTTTAATAAAAATTGTTGATTCTTAAACTGTTAACCATCTTTTAATTTTTGATATTTCTTGCTTTGGGAAAGACTTTAAATTTCATAATTTCTATACATTATATATATTCTTATAAAACAAAGAGTATGCTGAAATAAAAGATCGTCTCTTTTATACGAATTCCTAATAATGATCTGCAACACTGAATTTTTATTTTATTATAGAATACAAAAATATCACACCTGTATTTATTAAATAATAACAATAATTATATGAAGTCCTATCATGCCATTAAATTTTTATAGGGGAAACCGGGGCTTGTTGTTACAGTTTTAAAACAAATTGTCATAACTTTTTAGAAAGAACAGTCATAGTTTCTTGACAGATATGAAACACAGCCTTTTTGTCCCAACAAAGTGTAATAGAGTACGCGTCGGTGCCATCCTACCTTATAACATCTTGATTTTTTAAATTTTCTAGAGAGAAATGAGAAGTTTAGGTCCCAAAATGATTTATGAAAAAAATTTCAAGGACGGCTGGTAAACTTTGGAGTATTCTAACACTTTGTGCTTGTGATATGCCTGCAATATTTCCATGTAATGTAACTGGTATTATTTTAATGTCTAGTTTGACACTTATTAATTGACGTAGAATGCGTTCGTTCAATGGAGGTGCACTACAGTAGTTTATAAAGTCACTCATTAAGTAATTAGGGATTTTGAATACGATTTCTTGAGGTTGAATCATTTAAAATACGTCCGTGAAACATGCTTGTTTCACGGAAAGGCAGTGAGAACCATCACGACTGCTACCGCAGATAACTACAATTTCAAAATCCGAAAAACCATTTGCTTAAAGCGGTAGGGCGCCGTTAATGCTTGATAGTTAAATTGTCTTAATGTGAAATTCTTTTAATGTTAAATTCTTTCAATGTTAAATTCCTTCAGTATTATATTTTCTTAATGTTAAATGCTTTTAATGTTAAATTATTTGAATGTTAAATTCTTTTAATATTAAATTATCTTAATGTTAAATTCTTTCAATGTTAAATTTTCTTAATGTTAAATTGACTGAATATTAAATTTTGTTAATGTTAAATTCTTTTAATGTTAAATTGTCTTAAAGTTAAATTCTTTTAATGTTAAATTGTCTTAATGTTATATTCTTTTAATGTTAAATTCTTTTATTGTTAAATTTTCTTAATGTTAATTCTTTTAATGTTAAATTGTCTTAATGCTATATTCTTTTAATGTTAAATTGTCTTAATATTAAATTCTTTTAATGTTAAATTGTCTTAATATTAAATTCTTGTAATGTTAAATTTTCTTACTGTTCAATTCTGTTAATGTTAAAGCCAATGAATTTAGGGGAAACCATTATCTACTACAACGACGTCTACTATTACGTCTGAAATATAGATATAAGATATTCGATTTCTATTATCTGAAAGTATGATCCCAAATTGATATTTAATTGGCAAATTTTCGTATAAATATCTATTTACGTGTATGGAAATCTATAAAAATCTTTACTTCGGGCATGAAAATGTCATAGAAATGTGCTAAAGATTGAAAATGAGTTAAATAATACATAAAAGTAAGGTTAAGATTTTTTCAGTTTTCTTCAATTGCGCCCTTATATACCTGCCATCCTTGAAATTTTTTTTATAAATCAACATTTTAGGCCCTTAGCTTCTCATTTCTCTCTAGAAAATTTTAAAAATCAGGATGTTATAAGGTAAGGGTACATGTACAAAGGACGCTGGTTTTTCGCGATGGAAACAAGCGACTGGTTACCTAATAAAAGTACATATGTAAAAACACCGACTTGTTTTGCTTTAATAAAAAC